>JANBPO010005995.1:2122274-2157925 GCA_024336825.1 Amorphophallus titanum
TATCAAGCTGGTGTGGGTGCCTCCGGGCTACTGCTGGGGCACCTACTTCTCTGAGTTCCACTTTGTCCTCTCGTGTTTGTCGCATGAGGCTGAAATGGTTAGAGGTGGGAGCCGTAGGGACGGTTCACTCTTGGGCTATGATTGGTTTACCCCATTGAGGTGAATCCGCAGATCCCCGACAAGGATGGTCTTGCCAGAGTTACTGGTGGCAGCGGCAAGTTGCCTGCCTTTGCAGCCATGGCGATGCTTCTTCTGTGGAGCCGAGGAAGACCCTGCTCCGAGGTGGTAGACGAACCAAACACTATATCATCAACATACACCTGGACTATAATGATATCATCATTTGAAATCTTGGTGAAGAGAGTTTGGTCAACCTTACCTATGTTGTACCCTTTACTTGTCATGAAGGTGCTTAGTCTATCATACCAAGCTCTGGGAACCTACTTCAGTCGATACAGAGCCTTATTCAACTTGAAGACATGACTAGGAAAATTATTATGCTCAAAACCTGGGGGTTGTTCAACATAAACTTCTTCCTTAATAAAACCATTTAAAAAGGTACTTTTGATGCAGGACGATATGAGACTCGACACCAATTTGATGCAAATCTAGGACTCTAGGTGACGACGTGACTCATTGGACGACGAGACCAGTGATGACACGAGCAACTCAGCACCTAAAGAGTTCTAGAAGAGGCGAACATGCCCCCAACAAGAAGTACAAGCTCACAATCATCCCAAGCGAGGGAAACGTTCGATCTGCGCGGTTGAGAAACTGGCACTGAGTCTCGGGTGGTCAATACTTTCACATGCTTGGATCGAGTCACGGGACGGGTCACGCACTCACTCTCACAGCGGTGACTAACTTTAATCGAGCTAGGAACCTATCATGCTTACGAGCAGTGGCATCAAGATCATATACGAGATAAGCAAACGCGACAAAGAAGGGTGGTATGCGTACGTTCACCCTCGGGGCGTGGGGAAGACGTCCTGGCCAAGACCCATAACTCCCGATACAATAATAACAAATAATTACATATCTTAATTTTTCTGCCCACTCCATGCCGGGAGGTAAAAGGCTACACGATGGACTCGGGAGCATTGATCTTGGGTTGAAGGGCAGCACGTCGGTGGGGTTCCCGGGGCGGATGCGGCTGCTAGTCCGAATCAGCATGAATCAAGTCGACAGGACAGCAAGTGATGGCGACCACTGGAACGGGGGGCTCCAGAGATCTTATGATGGCGACAATCGGCTGGAACGATGTCGGGGCGTCCTTGGTCGATCCCCGAGAGCGGCGGTCACTGGATCTGAGTCGGCATATTTCTAGAAGATTCAAACAAGGATGGTTCTTACTGGCCTGTCATGGGACAGAACTACGCGATCTGACGAAAACAGTCACCACGCCTAGATCCGGTGTCAGATCAGAACGAAACTAGGGCCATTGAGAAGAGCACTTGAAGATATAGAACATATATGAAACTCACAATCATCCAATGGCCTGATTCTCCATGAAAAACTCTACAACAGGGGATCTTGATCTGGCCAGGGTGCAGGGCAGACTGTGATCAACCTTAGACATAACAACAGTGGCCAGAACAAGATGGTAAATGGAGGGAACACGAAACCTCTACGGTACCCTGACTCCCAGGGTTGGACAGTCCGTCCTTGCAAATAGAACCACTAACACGGCCACGCGGCCACACATAAGACCTCCACCCTCGGGAGAACCTCTGAACACCAGTAACCCTCGATCTTGATCTAGAACCAGCGAAAGAGCCATGCCCTACACATAGGGCGACACCAACTCATTTGCCGGAAGGGCCACGACAATGCTATCGGTAACCCAACATTCACAGGCATAGGGCCTGCCACTCAAGTATACACAAGATGGCCAAATGCATCCACTTACATCTTATACTATGCCAAGGCCGCATATGCATGCACACTACTCACACTCAGATCTCGGGAGGAGCAGAAGAGTCACTCATACACACCACACCCTCGGACTGGTTAGGATCCGCACCTCTACACCCAACGGCACTACCGTGTATAGCCACCTGACATGGGGTATGCACCACTGCACCAGTCAGCAACGTACACTTGTCTTAACCAAGGTATACATGCTCAGACAATCTCACCTCTACAGGAGCGTTGTACACACAAGGCACTCTCGCCTAGTCCAATCACGACAAGCCCTCCAGCCATTGAAACAGTGAAGCATTATCCTCCGTGCTCTCATGGGAAAACCCGAGGATATGCATACACACGTGCCTTAACAACAGGGAACCTCAGAATATCACTGTCGGCTACGGATAAACCATCTAAGGTGGATGACGAAAACCTAAGAATCTCCACCCACATTTCCTACGAGGATACCTAGTCGCCATCACAACACTCATGTGGGAATACCTTCCGTGGTCAAGGAACTCTCGCTGGGACAATCAACACCGATAGCCCAATCATAGGAATGCTTGTCCACCCCACACAGAACACACAGGGATGGCCCACTGGAACTGGCAAAACACCCGGAACCATGCAAACATGCATTCCACAAAGCCACCCCTCATACGGACACCCCGGGGAATAAAACCTTTGGACACGGCACCCTCGGGCTGAAGGGGGCTGGGCGGCCAAAGCCCTGGCTGCCTAGAGGCTTGGTGGCTAGACCTGTGGCTGCCCAATAGGGCTGGGTGGCCAACTCTCTGGCCGCCCACCCTGGGCACTCTGATGTATGGGCGGCCATCAGTCTGGCCGCCCAGTCAAACAAGACAAAGGGGCTTGGTGGCCATCCTCTTGGTCACCCAGAGGGCCTGGGCGGCCACCCATCTGGCTACCCACCCTGGGCAAAGTAGGTTCTCCACCTACTTGCATCAAAGATGTCCAGCGTCTTACTGGGCGCATCACCGCACTCAACCGCTTCCTCTCTCAGGTAGCCGAACAATGCCTACCCTTCTTCAAATTGTTAAGGGGACCCAAAATGACATCTGCTACATTCGCCTGGGACGAGGAATGTCAGAAGGTTTTTGAGGAGCTCAAGGAGTTCTTGATCTCGCCCCTGGTGTTATCAAAGCCAGTCCTGGGCGAAGCACTGCAATTGTATCTCTCAGTAACTCCCTCCACTATAAGTTTGATCCTAGTCCAAAATGACGCGAGAGTCGAGAGGCTGGTCCACTACACCAGCAAGGTGCTCAACGAGGCCAAAAGAAGGTAGCCTGCAACCAAGAAACTCGTGCTAGCACTGGTTACCTCGGCCAAGCGCCTCCGACCTTACTTCTAGGGTCATTCTATCATCGTGTTGACCGGCGAACCACTAAAGAGGATCCTCTCTCACCTCGAGGCCTCAGGGTGCCTCGTCAAATGGGCCATCATGCTTGGGGCTTACGACATCTCTTATCACCCCCGCGCAACCATCAAGGGACAGGCCCTAGTCAACTTCATCGTAGAGAGCACGGTCCCGCTCGAGGAAGAACCTTCATCTGCACGAGGACCCATCTGGGATTTGTTTGTGGATGGATCATCCAACTCTGCTGGCAGTGGTGCTGGCGTGCTCCTCAAGTCACCCGAAGGAGCTGAGCTACAGTATGCCATGAAGTTCAACTTTCAGGTGTCTAATAACGCCTCCGAGTATGAAGCCCTCATTTCGGTGGCCAAGATGGCGCGACGACTAGGGGCCGAGCATGTCAAAATCCATACTGACTCCTAGCTAGTTGCTAGCCAGGTCAACGATTATTACGAACCTCGGGAAGCCCAGATGATTAAGTACCTTCAAATGGTCTGAGGTTTAGCCTAGCTATTCGAGAGCTTTGAGGTAGTCTGGATAGCTAGAGAAGAAAACTCTCGCGCGGACGCCCTCTCTCGCCTGGCCTCCTCTCTCAGACCAGAAGGCACTCGATCGGTCTTCCTCGAAGAGCTAGAACAACCGAGCATCGAGTCTGAGCTCATGATTATTTACCCGGATACACCGAGCGATTGGCGGACCTCGTACCTATCCTGGCTCTGAGACTCTCAGGGGCCCTCTGACCCTCGGGAAGCTCGGAGACTGAAGTATCAAGCCCGAAGCTTCGTCGTCTTGGACGATGCTCTATACTGAAGGTCCTTTTTTGGACCACTCCTTAATTGCCTTAGTGCCGATGAAGCCCGTTCATTGCATGCGACTGATTTTCTCGATGGTTTAGTGGCCCCTCGAGGGGGGGGGGAGAACATTCCCATCGATGTTTCTAAGTCACCAGAGGGTCTAAAGGGACATGTCCTTCAATGACATGCATCTCTGTATGCCGCCAGAAGGTGAACATTAATAGGGCTCCTAGCCCAATATTAAAACCACTACTCCAAGGGGAATAGTGGTGGCCATGGGTTGTGTGCCCCTCGTAGGCTAGCCCTCAGGTTTCCTCCCTCACTGGTCATCCCTTTTAATCGTGTCTCGGCCCATGAAAAATTGGTGCCCCTCGTAGGCTAGCCCTCAGGGTCTTCCATCCATCTGGGTCTGCCGGCTGCCATTGTGCCACCCGGTATTAAGGAGCTTACTCCAGTTATGTGAGTATGCCTCCACTTCTCCCCCACAATCCTCTGGATATGGGGAGATGCTGCCCGAATTTCACCAGACTCAGCTAATTAATTGCCCTCACAATTCAGGTTCAATGAGATATGCCTCCAAAATAACAAGTTTCCATGCTTGAGTATGAACCTCGCACATGCTCTGACCCTGCTTTCAGGGCATCTAGGACCTCAATTCATCCATCAATTAACTCAGTTAACATCAAGATATCCACAAACAACTTGATAATTCAAATAAACTAAAAATACCTAAAAAATTGACTAATCCGGCATGGCCTTAATCCGGTGCACCCTAATACGGTGCGGTACCCCACCGCGCCGATTTAACACTACACTCAAAATCACCAAATTTTAAATAGCTTCCTCCCGGTGTGGCCTAATTCGACACGCACCAGGCAGACCGCGTCGATTAAGCCCATTCGCCTCCCCTGCATCGTTTTAACCATGTACCTACGTTACCCCGCACCGTGGAATGTTTTACCTACACCTAGTCATGACAGTTTTGAATAAAACACCCCCTTTTGTGCCGTTTTAACTCCTCACTCATCCTAGAGTTAACCCTCGCCCCCCATGGCAAGGGCTGACCAACATAATCAACCGTTGGTAGAGTAAAAATAGTTATTTAAGTTCAAGCTATCTGCCATCGTGCTTTGTCAATGCATGCATCATGCCAAACATATACCTATACTTGTCACATTAATGTGTGCTCGCCTGGTCGAGTCCTCGATATCTCCAATGGCATTGACGGAAGGTCGGGTTACGCCAGACTAGAAGCTTTCACTATGCATGATGGTGGTCTTCAGACCTACGTTCTTTGCCTTGTGCCGGGGTTCGAATTCAATGAATTATGCCTACTCTGCATGATTAAGGATCATATGATTCACCCAACTGGCTGGCGAGTAATTTGATTGTAGCAGGGGATAGAAGCTCCTCTGGTAGATCATATATCCTGACCCAGATATCTGCCCGGTTGAGGGAATATTGGGTTGGCGACACGTGTGGTTTTCCTCTTTGTATCAGTATCATATCTTTTTTGAAAAACCACGGAGACCTCTTGCAGATGATGTCCACCTCTGATGGATCAGAGAACCTGACAAGATATGAATTGTTTGGGTAATCAATGAGTTGCCACTCACCTTTTGACTTTCAAATATTCTCCATCCATTCCTTCAATCCTGCGACTCTAATTGGCGATTTTGAGAGGATCTTCACTATCAGGGTGAATTTCCACCGGTCTTGACTTTCTCTGGCTGGTTCTCTTACGTCGATCACCTGGCGTGCTTTCGCTCGGACCGCCAATCTCCGGAATCTATTCCTGATTTCCTCTTCGTCTTCCTGCATTTGATCTTCTTCCGAGTTCTCCATAGGTTGGCAGCTGAACAGAGGGGAGGGCGGGGGTGGAAGAAAGCAGCGGTGGAAGACTGGAGGTAGTGGGGATGGGTTAAAGAAGAGGGGTGTAGCCCGGGCGAGGAGGAGGTAGGCAGGGGAATGGGGCTGCGGCAGGCCAGGGGCAATATGGTTGCGGGAGGGGGTTGGCTGGGGGGAAGGTGGAATGCCGAGGATGGAGAGTCCGGTGTGCGCCCGGGGGGCGGGGGGACACCGTAGTAACCAGGCGTGGGAGTCACCTGGAGGGTAGGGACAGGCAGGAAGAGCGGCCGGAGAAGAGAATGGTTAGGCGGGAAGGGGCGGAGCAGAGGCAAGGATCCGGTGTTTTCCCATGGGAAGCACCGTGGGTTCCAGGAGGGAGCCTCCTGAGTTCAGTTCTTTTCGATTAAAGGTGATGCTTTTGATGCAAGGTACTCAATATTAATTAGTTGTTGCTCTAGGGTTGTTCGGCTTGAGGAATTGAAGATGGGCATAAACATATCCGATAGTACTGTAAGATTAAGCCTATCTAGAGAAACACTGCATGCTTTACCGTGATATTAAATTTACGGTACTGCCTCCTCGGTGGGCCGGCGTGGGTACGCGATCGAGGAGGGAACGGTGAAACACTAATTAAATAGCCTCGGCGATTCTTTTTTTCCTTAACCTATGTTACCTAAGTACGTACAAGAATCGATCAAGCAGGACAGACTGGTGAGTACACCCTCCCTCAAAAATGGAAAATATTCTCACTCCCTCGTGCTATACATGTGATTTTAGATTTTATGCTTGGCTTTGGACCCAGTTTTATGTTAGGAGCCATTGTGAATCATGTTCGTCGTGCCATATCTGGTGGCTGATGTGTTGTGAGGGTTCAGAAATTGTTTCATGACGTAAGGATAAGCCGAGCTTAGCATTTCTTTGTGCTTTGTGCTAAAGCTGGTACTCTCTTTGGTTTGCACTTAGGTGACTTGTGATCGGTTATTAGCAGGATCGGTACTTGAGGTGAGTTATATTGTTGTTTCATGAATTACGATAGCGTTAAGTGTGTGCTAAGATGTGAATACCGAGGTATTTCTGATGCCTGTGTGCATTGTATAAGTGCGCAGTGGAAGCGTGTGGGCTGGTAACCCACGGGTCGAGGATTGTTGGTTAGAAGATTATGGCCGATCGAGAAAATTATTTCCTTGATGTGACTTTATCTTGGCTACCTGTGCCTTGATGTTGTCGATTACTGTGCTGTTATTGGAGGCATTATGGTGTTGGCACTGGCATTTCTTAGAGTTGGGAAATATGTCGGCATATATGCTGGTTGAGTACTCTCCGCTCCTCTGTAATCTTTTTCTTGGGTGTTGTATTCTTGGGGCGTGATTGTGGTCCGTGAGATGTGTTTCCCAAGATTGTTGTTATTGTTATTGTGGGTCCTTATTGGTAAGCTGCTCACTGCATGGCTAGTATATTGTAGTCGTGTGTTCAGCTGTTATTGTGCCTTGATGTGACCCAACTTGCAGTTGTGTTCCATGGTTCTGTGTTGAGTATGGAGCCGAGATTCTACAAGTGCTATCGCTATTGTTGTTGTTGTTGTCTGTTGGCAGTTGTATTCAGTTTGGGATGAGTTCCCTGTGAATCTGATTTGGCACTGAGTGGACCAAGGTCTTGTCGGTTAGTTTTACTGTACTCTTCTATTATGGCAGAGTTGACATGTGACTCAAATCAGATGTAATGTCTGAGTGAGGACTGACTTGATTGTGTTTGTGGTCCAGTGCTATCGTTGGCATTCTGTGTGCCAGGTTTCGTTGTTGTTTTTGGCACTGAAGTCAATGATGTGGAGCTGTCATCTGAGTGGACTATGCTTTCTTGTTTAAGCTGATGTTTGTTGTGTCTGCCATTTGTTTTATCGGTAGCTGTTTTTGTGACATGGGTCGTGTCTCCTTCCCTGTGAGACGTAAACGACGTTGCCTTGTTTCGGAGGCGTTAGACTTGTGTTCACTTATGTGCCATGCTCATTCTGTGGATCGATTTGCCTTGAGATCCAGAGCGTGTGCTTGTGATTGTGGTCTGGTAGTGTCCACTGATGAAACTGCTTTGGAGTATATCAGAAGATGGCAGAATCTCAGTATGAAATGCAGGCGGCTGCCACACCAAGAAGAAGCAGTGCAGATCTGTAAACAAAATTTGAAGCGGGAGGTCCTCGAAAAGATGATCGGAATTGAAATCAGGTCCTTTGACTGGCTAAACAATATAGTGGCAGAAATTGAGGCTTTCCTCTCCTCTGCCCCTACGACCTCGAGCCATAGGGTTGAATCAACCGATAAACGACCTCCGCCCGAGGAAGTGCATACGATCGACTTCCAAATGTTTGAGCGGCAAAGGAATAAGGATAAGAGGGTCGTCGCCAATCCTTCACTGGCTAGACCAATCGGATATCAAGAAGCCCCCCCTATGGGCCAAAATGATGAAACCTTACTCCTTTCCTAAGGAACAGACCTGGCTTTTGTGTGAATGGGCTACCAAATACATTAAGGTCAGCCCGCTAGAGCCGAGGAGACCGGGTGATCTCAGAAGAAGAGACGACCCCCGCTTCTGCCCATATCACCAAATGCTGGGGCACTCCATTAATGACTACTATATATTTAAAGACATTGTCGAAGGTATGATTAAAAGAGGAGAGCACCAGGTGGGTGAATCCAGAGTAGATCCTCCGTGCCCTCATGAGCTCCCTGGCTTCAAAAAGGCTGTCAACATGGTATCCATACATCGACAGCTGCATGACGACCCGGTGTGGAGGAACGCATCAGCCGCCTGGTGAAGAACAAGAAAAAAGTCAAAGGACGAAAAGGGAAGCATCGCCTTCTCTTGCAACACATTGTCAGCCGACCCAAGTTGGATGATTGAAGAAGCAGAAAATGAAGAGATATGCCTCGCACCATCCCAGCCAAATCAACCTGAGGCTTCCACCTCCCTCCGTGCCGATCGGCCTCGGGAGGAGTGGGGGCATTCTTTGTTGCCCAATGAAGAAGTATGCTGACATACTCCCTCGCACGCGGGCGTGGGGGCTAGAATATTAAGCTCTCAAAGGTCGAGCATGTCCGATCACAGAGCCAGGGGAGTGGCGGCCTTGCCTCAGTTCAAGGTGGGGTGCAGCATCCCCAGCTCCCACCAATTTGAGCCCACTCTCATAATGGAGCTGTGCCAAGAGCTCGAAATAATGAAGAGGAAGATGGGGGAGGTGGGCTTGAACTCATCCAGCCCACACCCAGATCCGGCCACCCCAACAACAACAAATAAACCAAGTGAGAAGCAAGCAGTTGAAACAAAGCCGGCCGAGGGGGAGTTCACCGAGGCAAAATTATAATGGGCCTCACTCTCTTAATGGGCCTTCTTCTCTTTATGGGCCTGCTCTTTCTAGTGGCCAATTTTATCTTAATGGGCCTTATCTTTCTTATGTTGCTGGCCCAGTGTCTAATGGCCAATCTCATCCTATGCTGCTGGCCCAATGGGTCCCTATGCTTATGTTCCCTCCGGGCCCACATATCCTTCTACACCCTGAATGGGCCCTCCATGTTCTTTTCAGTCCGGATCCCCTCATTCGGCCCAATACCATAATCCTGGCCTAGGTTCACAACCTCTTGCTCAAGTTGGCCCATGCCATTCTCGATCTCTCCCTACCCAGGAGATGATTACTCAAAACCAACGCTACCTTGATGAACTTCAACGTCGGATTAATCCCAAATCCTCCTTAAGTATCCCATTCGCATTTCAAAATCTCCAGCTCCTGCCATCTTCATAAATTCCTGCATATCATCATTATGGTGGAGTCGGTGACCCGCATATGCACTTGAAGGAGTTTCTTTATGAGTCGGCCCCGATATGACCAATGCTTGATGGCTTATTTATTTGGTCTATCATTAGAAGGCCCAGCTCAGGATTGGTTCTTCTCGTTGCCACAGGAGCAGATTGTGAACTTTCAGATAGTTCAACAGAAGTTTATTCAGTAATATCAAGATCGGGTTGCACCCAGGTATTCTATGGTGGATCTAGCCCTTGAGAAGATAGAGCCCGAAGAGGAGCTTTGCACCTTTGCTGACCGCTAGTGTCGCTTGGTTGCGCAAGTCTCAGAACACATTCCAGAGTCGGAGCAGATCAAGATGTTAATATCCAATGCAACACCCAAGTATCGGTTCATTTTAACCTTGAACAATATTACCTCCTGGCAGTAATTATATAGTCGAGCCTGTTTCGTCCACCAACAGCTCCATAATTCCCTTGACTCTGAGTCACCTCCACCCTCCGCATCCACATGCACCTCACCTTCCACGTCTACTCCTTATGCACCTTCCATGAGTCAACCTCCCGCCACCTACTCGCCCTCCACGAGTCTACCTTTCGCCATATACCCTCCGTGAGTCCACCATCCACTAGCCCATATGCTCCCTATCAACCATCCGCAAGTTCGCCATCCACATACTGCCTTCACTACACCCTCACGAGTCAGCCTTCCACCTCCACGTACCCACATGTGTCTCCGCCCCCAGTCAAGGGAGCATCACATCCCGAGCAAGTGGATGTCGTCTACATACCTCCTCCACATCCCGTTCCACATGCACCTTCGCCTAGTCCCTCCGCTAGTCGAGCGCCATTGCCTACACAACCTCCACAACCTCCTTCATCTCATACCCCTTGCCATCCCTCTTTCCCTAAGTGGGCTCCTCACCCTCCATTGTCGGAGTGTTTTACCGATATTTTCAGGGCTTTGATGGCCACTCGCACGTTGCTGCTCCCTCCGGTTGTGCCTTATCGACCCGCAGTTGAGAATTTACTTTAGTTCTGTGAATATCATTGCGAGTAGGGGCATTTGGTCAAGGATTGTCCTCTGTTGCGGGAGTTTGTTTATGGGTTGGAGGACAAGAAGAGGATCGATTGGTCCGCTATTCGCATGGTTATTCTACAACTCCGTAGCAGCAGCAACAAGAAGCGCTGCCCAGGCAGCCATCTCCATCTCTACAAGACCAGGGGCACTCCTACAGTTCATCGTCTAGTGTTGCACCCGCTCCATTATCTACCCCGTCACTTACTCCTTTACCCAGTCCCTCACCTAGTCCATCTCCAACTACCCCATCACCTTTGCCATCACCTAGGCCATCTCCATCTCCTACACTAGTTCCACAACCTCCTCAAACTCAAGCCTCCACTTCGGCTAGTGCCATCCCTTCCTCCACTTCCTCTACTACCGTCGCTTCTACTCCTGACGCCGCCCGATGCGTTGTGTCGATACGCCAACTGTGGGCACTGCGAACCTCCTCTTCACCCCCTTCATCACCATCTCCACTACCCCCATCACCTGCATCACCGTCTCCATCATCTCCACCACCCTCATCTTCTCCACCATCTCCTTCACCTTCACCACCTTTACCTCCTCCATCACTACCCTCGTCTCACGAGCTTGAGCAAGCCACGCCTCCACCTACACCTTTACCTCCGCCTCTACCCGTATTGCCTATGCCTTCACTCGACATCACCATCCCCGTTGAAGCCTCCACGCCTTCCATGCCTTCTACCTTCACTTCTCCATCCATTTTCACGCCACGGAGCGGGTGTGCATTGCCTTTGGTGCCTCTTGGGTCTGGTCCCCAGGGAGACGATGAGCTGAGTCAGGATGATTCTATGCTAGTTCTACATGTCAAGATCTAAGATTTCATCTACCATATGCCGGTCCGCATCCAGGTCTATGGCTACTTTAGGACTGATGTGCATGTACTTCTTATGATGGTTGTCAAGAAGAGTTCCCTTGCCTTGGTGCCAGTTTCTTCTCTAGTGAGACAAGTGGCAATCTCTTTGCTCGCTGACAGGCCTACCATTGATGCTCTTATCACCCCTTGCTTCATTGCTATTCAGATAGCTGGCCAAGAAAGGCTCTCTACCCGTATTGTGCTAGCTCATACGGCAGCCAAAAGATTGGTGAGTTCTATGTTCAAGGGACAATTGGCCGTATTTTCAGTATTCTCCAAGGACATTCTACACTTTTTATGTAATCTCCCTCGATTCGTCAGTCCGCCAGCCACGTCAACGCTGCGTATCACTCTCTCTCAGTCTCGTCCTTCTCTTTTATCAAGGGAGTTATGCTTCAAGCCTGATTGTCGAGTGGAGTTGCCAAGCCTCATGCTCCTTGTGCAGAGTGACAAGACTCCATGATTTTACAATGCTGATTTGTCTAAGGAGTTATCTGTCCAAGAGTGTCCACATATTATTAGCACTGGGTATATGGGGGCAACCGCCCCGACGAAGCTACATGTTCATAATTGGGCCAGGCCATCTGCCAGATGGGCTCGCTATTTGAGGAGATATTCTAGGACAAGAAGCCCAAGGATTCGAGCCTGTGTTAGGCGGGTCCATTACAAGCCAATTTCAGCTAAGAAGAGGCGGTGGTGCAAGTTCAAGGGCTGTCATCTGTGCACTCAGGGGATCACTACTTCTTCTCCTCCTTCCTTCTACTTATCATTTCTTCTGCTCAACTCCCACCCTTGGGTGGTGTATTTACCATCTTCGGATCCAATTTCTATTGTCTTCTCCTCTCTTCTGGGGTCCACAAACCCCCATTCCTCTTCTTCCCATCCGGAGCCTCCGAATTCTCCCTCCTCTCACAATTCTACGCCTCAACCTATGTCATCCTTTCGTCCCAATTCTGGGACCTCTTTACATTCTTCCTTTTAGCCGAAACCTCCAGATATTTCCTCCCATCCTGATTTTGGGACCTATTCTGATTCCCCGGGACTCCCAGGTGTTGCCTCTGATCCTTCTCTGACCCTATCGGATGACTACTATTTTCACTCTCTGGCCCTGCCGGATGCTACTTCTGATTCTTCTCTGACTATGTCGGATGATCCCTCCTCTTCTTCTTCCTCATCATCACAGCAATCCTCCTTTTGTAGCTCCCGAGTTGAGTTTTACTTTTCGTGTGAGTTTTTCTCCCGTATAATCTACGGAACCCTACGGTGAGTTTATTTCTCAATTCATCGACTCGCGGACGATACAGTTGCGATGTACTCTTCGCGAGGATCGTTTCGATTATTTTTACGTATTTTTCTAAATTTGTGTATTTTTGGCACATTTTACAAAGTTTCAAAAATTAGAAAAATTTCCAATTTCCTTATTTAAACCCCCCACCCTCTCTCTCTCTCCTCTCACGCCATCTCTCACTCTCTCTCCCGTTCTCTCTCGTTCTCTCGCCTCTTCGTCTCTTCGCCTCTGACTGCAAATGGAGGGGATCGTGGGCAAGGTAGCGACGCTGGGAGGTTGCCGAGACGCATGGTGGAGCGAGGATCGGTGTGGTTCTGGCGCGATCCCGAACGATGGATTCAAAGCCGACGGTTCGATTCGCGTGGTGATTTTCGGCACGGTTTAGTCACCTCGGCACTCGGTTTCGTCGGTGGAGGTAGGGAGATGGATCACCACTTCGTCCTCTATGTTTTTCCTATAATTTTGCATAGAGTGGTGCTCGATAGGGGGAGATCGGGCCAATTTAGTGAAAATCATAGTTTTTGGGGTTATAGGGTTCGCCGAAAAACAATAACCATTCTCGATGTAATTAGTGTCAAATTGATCGCTAGGCTGTCAGGATCCCAACCCCACTAGTGTCATGTCGATCAGTTGTCATTTGGGGCCAATAGGAGTCCGGAAATCCCGGTGACTCGATTTGGGTCGATTCATTGAAATCGCCCCAATTTCGTGTTTTAATGCATGCATGTGATGTTTTTGGCCTCCAGGGGTTGTTTCCCGTCGTGTGGCTTTGTTTTCCCTACGCTTCGACGTGAATGGGGCGTAGAACGGGCCGATTCGGCCGTTCCCCTATTTTGCTCGCCGGATTTGTGTAACGGTCACTCCAGAGACCGTCACACTATGTGACGGTCCCACGATAGACCGCCACAATCGTTGGTTGTTTCGCATTCTTCGAGGTTAGGGTTGTGTGACGAACCAGTACTGGACCGTCACATGACTGTAACGCACCCATGCAGGTGCGTTACGTTCTGGGTGTAACAGACCATAGTGGGCCGTCACATGCCTGTAACGCGCCTGGCTTGGTGCGTTACGTGCTGTGGTTTTCGAGGACTGTGGCTGTTAGTCCCTCGACGATTGTGTCTGCCTCGAAGACCGGCTCAGTCGGTTAGCCCTGACGGACCTCCCCTTGTGCGTCACGTTGTGTAACATTTTGCTTAGCTAGTATATGGTCATATGTCACTGTGAGTGTGATAGGATCCTAGCCCGTGAGTCCATGTCACCACTGTGAGCGAGAGAGTGACCCATCCCATGACTCGATCCGAGCACGAAAGTGAGCCGACCACCCTTGACTCTGTCGATTTCTCAACCGTGCGGATCCACGCTATCCCTCGCTTGGGACGACGAGTGAGCTTGCGTTTCTGTTAACGACGTATAGCCCATAGGAACTCTTAGTGTCGGGCCAAGACGTCTCTAGTGTCCAAGTGTTGCTGGTCGCATCTCCATCTAGAGTTTGAGGTTCGCATCACCTAGAGTCGGTCCCTCATTCCGTCCCGCATCACTCTCCCTTCCCTGATCCAACACCAGTAGATGTGGGCTGTGGGTAGGAGAGGGGGATCTGGAGTGGGATGGTGTTGATGCTACTGGTGGTGGCATAAAGAGACTGGCTCACATGGTGTTCAGAAAGTGTGATTTGAGTAACGCATAGGGATTATATAGGTGCCAGCCTCGATAATATGCATGAAGCCCATCCAGGAGGCATACTTATGAAAGTATAAGTTCTATAAGGCACCCACATATCTCCTGAGGTCACGTTCATACGATATGGCACCCTGTCATCATTACCTTTGAATTTTGAATTCTAGGCGGTCGATAGCTCGAGAAGGCAAGATCGTGCCACGTGTCTAAGGTGCAGGCATCAGCTCGGATCACTTGCCCCCAGCCTTCGAAATGTCGGATAGAGAGTGTTTTGAAGGTTACTTCAAGCGTGGCGGTGCCTGTTGAGCTATAGAGGGGTAAAATTTAGTTCAAATTTCTTCCATGATAGCCATGCGCTCGTCGGCACGCCTCGTGCGCTCCCCGGCACACCCCGAAGGGGCTTCACCGGCACACCCGTGTCCTCCCTGGCCCTCGCCGGCACACTTGGTGAAACCCTCCCCGATGCACACTCCCACTGGACCCTCACCGATCCACTCACTAAAACGCTCACCGGCACACTATCTCCCTTACCGCGCTCGCCGGCACGCGACCCCTTGTGTGCCCTCCACCGGCACACTCGCTAAGGTCCTCGTCGGCATGCCCGACGCCCCATCCGCGGCATGACCTCCCGGTGGCCATCTCGGCGCCGGAGACGAAGGGGAAGAAGAGAGGGAGGAGAGAAAGAGAAGAAGAGACGAAGGGGAAGAAGAATGAAGGGGAGAGAGGGGGCCCTAGGGCTCCATCTCCCCGTCGGCCAAAGAAGAAGAACAGGAAGAGGAAGGAGAAGGACAGAATAAGGTGCGAGATGACATTTTGTTAGTAGTATAAGAGACAGTGAGAATAGCCACACCCCAAATTATTTTGAGGAGATCATGATGCAAGAGAGGAGCTCGAGGATCTCTAACAAGTGTCTGTTTTTGTGCATAACCACACCGTTTTGTTGCAAGGTGTAGGCACAAGAAGACTCATGAATAATGCTGGTGTCTTCCATAAAAATAGTAAGATTTCTCTTGAAGTATTCTTGCGCATTGTCCGACCTGAACACCTTGATCCTCCGATTAAATTGATTCTCAACCATCTAACAGAACACTTGAGCAATATGAGGAACTTCTCTAGATTTCATGAGGTAGATCCAACAAAAAATGGGAGAAATTATCAATAAAAGAAATAAAATAATGTTGACCATCCATTGAGGCTATTAGGGAAGGTCCCATACATCAGAGTGAACCAACTGGAAAGGAAAAGAACTTCTATTTATTGAATTAGGAAAAGTAGTTTGAGAATGCTTTGTAAGTTAACAAACTTGACACTGAAGAGACTCAATTTGAACTGAATGAAAGAATTTTGGAAACAAGACTCGGGTAAATCTAAAGGACACCCGACCAAGACGGCTGTTCCACAAATAAATATCTCATAGCTGCTGGTTCATGCTACTAGTGATCTCACCACACGTCCTCTAGGTTCGAATTAGTTGAGGCTGCCCACTTCATGATTATGCCCAATCATGCGCTGCATCTCTAGGTCCTAAAATACACCGAGATTTTGTAATACTATTGACTGAAAGAAAGTTAATGGAAAGAGCAGGAACATAGAGAGTCGATGGAAGGACCATGTGATCATTTAGGCAGATTATACCCTTGCCATCTACAGTAGCATGGATACCATCGACAATGATCATTTTGTCTTATCCAAAACACAGAGAGTATAGGTAGTGAAGTGAGCAAGAGTACGAGCCATATGGCCTATAGCTCCAGAGTCAATGACCCATGGAACTGACCGAGATGTAGATGTGGCACTCAGTGCCGTCCTAGTAGTACCTGAAGAAGTAGTGGTGTGGTGGCAGCAAGATGTGTAGGGTCCAAACTGTGAAAGGACCTGCTGCAGGCACTTAATGTTGGAAGTAGACAATAGTGGCATTTGAGTCCCACTAGAACCGCCATCTGTAGCCGAGGAAGGAGAGGCACCAGAGGGTTGAGTGATGGCTGGAATGCCTCTGGCCGAATGTGATCCTTTGCTGGTCTTGACTTTTTGTGGTTTCTTCTCCAACTCCCACCAAAACTCCACATTGTGGTTGTCCCAGTGGGTGGCATGAGGGACCCCTGGGTTGCCCGCGGGGTGGAAGCAGCCATGCTAGCTGAGAGGGATAGCCTGAAGGGTTCTATTTACCAAGGCAAACCCATATATCTCTCGGGGGAGCAGCAGGACTGGGATGCTGTCCACGGTGTAACTTAATTGGAGCCTGAGAAGAAAATGCTAACCCGAGCTCCTGAATTCACTCCTGCCAGGTGGGATAACATAGCAAGCTGAGTCAAAGGGGAGACATCTGACTATGGGCTATTTCTGGCGCGAATGAAGTAGGGCTACAGGGACGAGCCATTTGTCATGAATTGCCTGGCTGTCCACTTTAAATTTCAGCTAGCTGTCGGATGGTTTGCAGACATGAAAGTTATAGATGCACACCTATTGTGAGTAGGAGCAGTGGAGTTCACTGAGTTTGTGCTAAAAGAATATGCTCCGCTGCTGGTCAGAGCCAGGGTATATCACAGTGTGTATGCATCACGATCCGCTACCCGATCTCCAAGGGCCTATGCTGTGGTATGTTTGAGGTTTTCTGTCCTCAGTTTAATACATTTTACACAACGGAGGGCGAAACCTCTCTCGACCTCTGGAGTTTGTATCAGCTTTCGGGCCTGCCCATCGACGGTGAGCCCTATGAAGAGATTTGTCCAAAGGACTTAGTGAAGGATGCATCTGACGGCGAGGGCCGATATTCCTTCGATTTTGCATACCGTTATCTGATGAAGGCCTATCACTCATCTGTTTGGCATATAAAAAGGGCTCCTTAAAGGGCTATCATACCCGGGAGAAAAGTAGCAGGCTGAAAGTCCGTGTAGGACAATGGATTCAATATTTCTTTAGCGGACCTCTGAAGTATTCAGACATCCCCTAAGTGGGCCCTGCTACAGGAAAACAAGTCAGAATGCCCAGGCACAAGTCGGAGTTGTCAGCTGCACTTTGTCGTCCTGGTAAAGAGGGACTCAACCCACCTGAAGTGGACCCTATTACACATTGTGCAGCTTACCTCACCTTCTAGTTATGCACTTTTGCTCTCCCACAGGGAGATGAAACAATTATCAGACTAGAAGCTATCTATCCGGCCTGTCAGATGGCTTGGGGGATGTGGCTCTCCCTGTGTCCAGTCGCCCTTTGTTTAATTTACAAGTCTCTGGGGGACCTACACAAACATTGGATCCCCTATTTGCTCAGGACGGTGGGTCCATTTCATTTCTTTAATGCCTAGGTATGCAGTCTCTTTCTCGAGTTGGCCTCGAGGATGCTTCAAGTAGAAACATTATTTCCCGGTGAGGTTGGCCGAGTGATTGACCATGATAAGAAGTGTATTGTCTGGGGACCCGTGTGTATTGGTCGTGGCGTCATCGACCAGCTTGCTGTGGTAGCATGCGGCCTTGTCGGTTCTGGAGAAGTGTGCCGTGGATCGTGAGAGGTTGTGTCCCGAGACTCTGTAATGAGAGCCGAACCAGGATTGGCAGGCATCCTTTTGGATCTTTTTGAGGCGAAGGATTTAATGAGACAAGATGAAAGATGGTGCCTGTGTGCAGAGGTCTCTGATGAGACGTAGGCGTTGGGGGGTGATCCCTGGTCTGTGATCAGCAACAGAGGATTCTCCGTAAGTCTGAGTCGAGTGATGCGAGGATCGAGGATTGTAAAATCCTATCATGTGATTTCACCGTGCTCCCCTGAGAAGGTAGAGTTGGCATGAGGCTCGAGATCGGTTGCGATGTCCGAGCGAGGTTTGGCTTGAGTCGTGGTGTTGGTCTGTGGAAGGGTCAGCGGATGGCCTGTCGTGATTTGGAGCGTGCCTGTTGGGCCGGTGAAGGTTTCCCGTTGATGAGTATCTGGTGACCAGTGGATGGTCTTTCACAGACAGAAGATGCTGGTTGTTGGGGCTAGAGAATGACATGAGCCGTGTGCCGGCGAGGCCTTGGGTAGCCGATCATGAGGTGTGTCTTTTCCCAGATTGGACCTGGGATTTGTTAGAAGTTGTCTTCTGGCAAGAGTTGGTTTTATGCTGTTGTAATCGTTCGGCTTGCCTGGTGTGAGATGGTGAAAGCTCAGTGTTGGTTGCCCCTGGTGCAAGGTGTCAGAGTGGTCAGCGAGTTGTAAAGCTGGCGTTCGGATGCTCCGCCGAGCATGGGCGTTGACCAGTGTTGGTTCCCGTGATGAGGGTTGTGTGTTCTCGGTAAGCGAGATGATGGTAGCGGTGTTGTCGTTGGTTTTCACGTTGGCTGATGTGACGTCAGACTTGTACTCTTTTGCATGTGCCTGCTCTGAAGATCGATGTGTCTTCGATTGTGAATAGGGCATTGTCCATGATCATTGTCTGGCTTCATCCCTCAGGACCGTGATTTTTGCGAGCATTGAGGTTTGGCAGGGGCTCTGGTGGCGTCGTCATTTGGTTCATGGCATTCTCCCCTTGTGGCTTGATGCTTTTCTTGAATTTCGATGACAAAATTCTTATAAGGGGGGAGTGTTGTAATGCCCCGGATCTTTTTTCAGATATTTATTAGATATTTACGTGTATCTTTTTCTGATGTGCCTTTGGAACTTCTTGCAGGGTGAACCACTAGAGTGGATAATCTTTCACTATGAATAATTATGAAGATTTAAAACAAAAAAATACAATATTGTGTTTATTAGACACAGCCCATAGGGATTGTGTATTTGTGTTTTTTTGACACGAGCCCTCACAGACATGCTTTTGAAAGATTCACCTCGAGGATTCGCCGCATGTTTTCCCCCTTTCCGACTTAAAAAATTCTCATTTGCTCTCTCAACGTGTGTGATCGAACAGGGGAGCCTTGCCGCCAGTTCGGGCTCCTCGTCTCCGCAGCACAGCGGCCTCCGCATGACCGCAAGCCAGCCATCCCACAGGGAGTGGAATCCGCTCGGGGTGGGATGGGGATCAAGCTCATCCTCCTGTCCGCCCTCTCCGCTGTAGTCGTGTCCATCCTGCTGCTTCCGGCCATGGACACCGCTTGTAACTTCCGCTTCCTCCGATGGTGTTGCTGCTGCTGTCGTGTCCTCTTCTTTCGTCTCGATTTTCTTATGGAGGTTTGTGGGTTTTCACCAGGGTATCCACTGAGGTCGTCCGTCGTGGCGGATTTGGTGGTGCGGAATGCTACCATCTACACGAGCGACCCGTCCCTGCCATTCGCGGAAGCCATGGCCGTGCGAGGCGGGAGGATCCTCCGGGTCGGGGATTACTCCTCCCTTCAGGTTAGTGGTGTGGTGCTCCTTCGTTGTTCTATGGTTTCTCTTTGGTTTGTGGCGTTTCTTCTCTATGCAGCCCTGCTGTGAGCTGCAAATATCTATTGATTTATCGAGATGTACGCGTTAGGGCATGTCCGGCATGCTAAATCCCACAAGTTGCTGCCTACTCGGCAATTGGTGTTATGGAAAGCCTTTTTTTTAAACTATTCTCATCACTGATTCTATAAATGAAGCTTCCTTTCCACCCTCTCTCACCCTTTCCTTTTGTTCTCCAGTCTCTTCTCTTAACTCTCACCTAGGCTCGCACAAAGTGGCCAAGTGAGGAGTGTAAGGAGGTGGCTGAGCTGCCTTCTTACTTTGAGTTTGAAAGTGGCGCAACAAGGGTCCACTAACTGGACTACAATTTGAGCCCATTAAGTGCTTTCGACGCCCATTGCATAATCTGAGATTTTTAATCAAGTTCCCGTAAAATTTGTACCCTCACTTAAATGTTACTACATTATGTGCGTTTATTTTGGATGTAATTGGGGTTGGAGAATTCAGTTTTAATTAACTGGGTTTTGTCTTTCAATTATTTTGAATTTTTGTAACAATGACTGTACTAATGTGTTGGATAGGAAATATTACCCAATGTGATCTGGACTCTCCGGGATGCAAAGCCCTAAGGGAGAGGTAGGCACTGATACCATGTGTAGGATGGGTGTGTCACGGATGAACATAGATCTAGAGGGAGGGTAAATAGATCAACCCCAAATTTAAAATCACTCAAGAAGATAAAATAATAAGTGTGGAATTTAACAATCTGTTATCAAGGAAGAACTGCAAGGCAACATGAATTAACTATTAGAAGGTTAATGCAGAGTGGCGAGCAGTATGAGAGAAAACTCCAAACGCAGACAAAGGATGAACGAGTTTCTGATCAATCAACAGTGATGGCAAAGCATAGCAGGATATAGCTATTCACATCAACAATCAATTAAACATCCAGATACGGTACTTGGTGGAGGGTTCTCCTCACGCGAGAGATGAAATTCAAGATAGGCGTAACCTATCCTTCCAGCCATGTCTTTTTATATACCTACTGGATGAGAGACTTAAGCATGGATAATAGATGAACAATTTAGATATTGAAAAGCATGTGTGCCTTGAGCATTCCTATGCATTCACCTAATCAACGAGCAAGTTGGAATTGTAAACATGCAGGGCGCAAAATCAATCACATAGGACAGTGGTTTTTAGGTGGTTCAGTTTTCACCTACATCCACCCCACACTCAGACCAGAGTGTGGCTTACTATTGACTCACAGCTTGAACACCACTGATCCACAACTTTGGGGATAAAAATCCCTACACACCCCTGAGCCTCACAGCTTGCTGACCGAGGAACACCCTCGCCTGTTGAGCACCAAAGCTTGCTCCGCTGATTCACAGCTTACAATGAAATTCAAAGCGAAAATGAAGAATCCAAAGAAAGTAAAAATAGAAAGGAACAATGTAGCTCCCAATAGAGCAATCTGACTCTGTATCTGATCCAGAAGTCAGAATAGAGCACTCTCACCCAAACTCCTATTCCTCTCAGACTATCTCCGGCACTCTATTTTTCTCAGAACTGACTCTCTTATTTTCTCTCGCTCTCTCACTCTCTCTTCTCCTCTTCTATTCTTGTTCGACACGCCTCTCTAATCTTATGCACTTCTTCTCTTTGATATTGATCGAAGGAGAGCCTTTTTATAGAGATTCAGTCTTGGGATCCCACGGGCTCGCACTTTGGGCGTGTGGAAAGCTCGTTCCCGCCAGGAGGATTCTAGAAGAACCTTTCCACATGTCAGGTGTAGATGGTACGATGATCCACGTGGCAGAATATCAGAATGGTATTCACCTTGGATCACGTGCCAATCATTGGTTCACTTAATCCCCACAGACACGCAGGCATTATATGATTCTTTCATCTTCGAGTAATTTTCACATGATGAATTTGAATCATTCTTACTGATTTTCCTTTTCAACCTTTTGTGCTATTTTCTTAGCTCATTATGAGACTTAAGTAGGTCATTATAAACAGCAATCCAATCATCTCGGGTATAACTCAGAAAGATGTTTAACTGATCATCATCCTATTCTTCTTCTTGGTTGCTGCCTTGTTCACTTCCTTGAGCCATCATACAACAACTTGAATTTCCACAGCTAGCAATCCTTAGCCTGTCCAAAATCTCCTTGGCGGAGCTACAAGACGAAACGCATCCGATTAGAGGCCATCTAAAGTTGGACCCAAGCTGCCGCTCGGTGCATCAACACAGGAGACGTTGCAATCCTAAGCGACAGACTATCATCAAGAAACAAGTGAGCGAGAAGCTACGCTCGAGACTACTACGACCTACCCAGTACCCCGATTGGGTCGCAAACGTGGCCCTAGTCCCCAAGAGCAATGGGAAATGGCGAATGCGTGTGGACTACACCGATCTGAATAAGGTCACTCCCAATGATAGCTTCCCTATGCCACTGATCGACCAACTAGTCAATGTCACGATCGGGCATGAGATGTTGAGTTTCCTGGATGCCTATTCTGGGTACCATCAGATCAGCATGCATAAGCCCGATCAGGATAAAATGGCTTTCATCACTGACCATGGGCTATACTGCTGCACACAAATGTCCTTTGGGTTGAAGAACGTCAGAGCCATATACCAACACTTGGTCAATCACAAGTTCGATGCTCAGATCGGCTGCAACATGGGGGTTTGTATCGACGACATGCTTATCAAGAGCCTCAGAGCCACCGAGCATCTAGAGGACCTGGCGAAAATGTTCACGACTCTCTGGAAGTATAACACGAAGCTCAACCCAAGGAAATGTGCTTTCGGAGTTAGGTCGGGTAAGTTCCTTGGTTTTCTTGTAACCCACAGGGGAATTGAGGCAAATCCCGACCAGATTCTAGCAGCGCTAGAGATGAAGCACCCAGAGTGGGTGAGGGACACGCAATGCCTTACCAGTCGCATCACTGCCCTTACTCGATTTTTATCTCGTGTCGTGGAGAGATGTCTGACCTTCTTCCAGCTCATCAAACAGGCGCACAAAACACAGGACAGGAAGGGGCAGATCGACTGGGATCAGGATTGTGAGCAGGCATTCGAGGAGCTCACATGATACCTAACTTCCTCTCCCGTGCCCGTGCTCTCCAAACCCCAAAAAGGGGAGACATTACCCACCAACTCCCCTTCGATGGAAACACGCGAAGTGGCAAGTCTTCAAAAGCATGGGAAGATGGACAGGCGCCAGCGCTACGCAGACCAATCGACATGCAAGATATCTGCAGAGAAGATTGGTACCTTCCCAAGAACTACAGGTACAACGGTCAAAATTACACCAAAGGTGGTAAGGAACAGTTAATCCAATATTTAACCTTATCGCTGTCATATCTTCCAGAAAGTAATTTAACATTACTACACCAAGGAGAAAAGAAAATGTTCTTCGAAAATTGCATCGAAGGAAACAGCAAAAAATAAAAACAAAAAAAAAGGAGAAAAGAAAGCAAAGATACATCAGGCCTTGGGTCCGTCCTGAGACTCGGGGATCGAAGGCTCTTCGGCATCAGGTGATCCGCTCCTGGCACCCTCGACGACGGCCGACCCAGGCACTGACCCCACTGGTGTGGGAACTGCCTCGGTCGTGCGCCCTCCTGAGGCAGTCAGAGTTGGTGATCCCTCGGACGAGGTAGAGTCCCCCCGGCTTCCCTCCCCACTTGACACCGAGCCAGAAGATTTGGAAGACGCCGAATCTGAGTCATAGTGTTGCCCAGATGGGAAGACGACCGCCCCTGGCGCCTGCTCCTCCGCCAAAAAGTCGGCCCAATGATAGCCTTGGGAGAACCCCTTTCGGATGCCTCGACGGAAGCCCGACTGGTTTTAAGGGAAGGCAGCCTTTTGGAGATCAGCCTGGTAGTCCTCTGAGCTTTTGTACTGCTTGAGCGCCTCTACCTCGGCCGACTCCACCCTACCAACAAGCTCGATCAACCTCTTCTCTGCCTCGATGAGTGCAGCCTCAACCTCTACCCGAAGTGGCTCGGCCTCCTCAGCTCAGCCCTCGAGCTCCACTCGCTCGGACTTCCATTGCCCATCACGCTCGACCTGAACCACACACTCTAGCTCCAAGAGCCTACTCTTAAGCTCGAGTGAACTACGGGACTGAGCCAGCTGCTCGGCTGATGCTCGGGCCTCCGCCTGGCTCAACTTCACCTGTTCTCAGAGTGAAGTGACCTCTTGTCGAAGCCCCTCGAGATCGGTAGTGACCCGAGCGATCTTCCGATCGGATGTGCTAACGGCCCAGGCAAGATTCGATCGCTTTGACTCTGCCCGAGTGTAGGCGTCGACTATGTCGGCCCCCATCTGGGCCAGCGACAAACCGCCCTCCATGATCATTTCTAGGACCGCAGACTGAGGCTTCTACCTAATTCCTCCTCGCACCACCCCCGAGACTATGTTGCGGCATCACTGGTATAGGGGTCCCCAGATGTCGAAAGGAGGGCCAGTACTCTCCGAAGCGGCCAGAATGGGGGCTCCCCCCTCGAGCAATACCCCCTCGGGAGCCCCGTCAGTTGGCTTAGACTGGGCCACCCCATCCCGCGTCTCTCCTACCTCGGTCGGCTAGGATGGAGTCGCGTCTCCTCGTGACCCCCTGGCCCCGCCCGGCTCACCCCCGGCGCCTCCAGCTTGCGCTCCTCTAGCTTCGCCCGATGCTCCAGCATCAGCAATCACCACCTGAGAATCGCTCGCCCCCGCTGTGGCCTCATTGACCCCCTCTCGCTTGGCGGAAGGGCGAGCCAGCCGTATAGGCTCGGCCCCTTCCAGCTCGGTAGAGGGGAGAGCCGAGCAACCACCGTCCTCGACAGAGTGGACGGCCCCGGCCTTCTTGGCCCGCTTCTTCTCAACGGATTGAGCCTTCATAGAATCCCACAGCATCTTCTCCATGGGGTCCTTGCACTTTTTCCCCTGCCACTCGGAAGCCCCTTCCCGGGCTACCCGTTTGCCTTTGCTCTGGGCTCGGGAAGTACCCTCGGGAGCCTGCGACTCAGCGGCGGCCGGTGCATCGTCCACGTCGACCACCTCTAGCTCGGTCGATGGTACCCCCTCCTACCTCGCGTCTGGACAAAAGAGGACAAGGTCATGAAAAGAAGTGCACCTTCTCAAATGAAGGGAGAAGCTGTTTTCTGAAGCCCTTACCCGTCGATAGCAGCCGCTTGGAAAGGCACTGTTCGATATTGGCTAGAATCACCAGCTCACCCGTCGGTCGGTGATTTTCTAGGAGAACCGCAGCCCTCTACTCCACCTTCGGGGATACCTCAACTGGCTTCGAAGGAATATTTGGGTGAAAGTTGGGCACGATTGGCAAATTCCAAGATGCATCCACTGAAGATGTACCCACCCAGAAGTACTGAGTCTTCCACCCCTTGTGGGACGAGTCCTTCTGGGACAAAGACATGCAACTCCTATTTCATCTCGCCTGGATAAAATAGAACCCCTTGCCCGCCTGCGGGTGCTCCTTCAACTCGAAGAAATAATGAAAAAGATCCAGCGAGGGAATGATCCCGCACTGGTGGCAGAGGAAGCGGAAAGAATAAACGAAGAGATAAGAGTTGGCAACCAGCTGGAAGAAGCAAAGGAGTTCAACGACGAAGGGATGGAGGGGGAGGGGGAACCCACTCTTCTAGGATAGAAGAAAGGAACAGAAGTACCCGGAGTGAGAGTCCAGGCTCGACTCATGAGGGGCAGAAGCTGAAAAATGGTACTTCCAAGGGAGACCGTACCGGTGCTCTAGCCGCATCACCTCCGCCTCATCCAACTCACTATGATTCGGAGCCGGAGGCACAAACAAGGTCCTCGAGGCCCGCCCACTCCCTTGCTCCTCAGCATCCGGACACTGGTCCGCCATGTAAAGGGTAGGAGAGCTAGAGGAAGATGATTATGTCGACTCCGGAGGAAGAGGAAGCTGCCGAATCGCCACCGTAGTAATCTCTGCCTGCTCCGCGAAGGCTGCCACAATTCTCTGCTCCTCCAAGTTACCCTAGCGGCGCATGAGAAAACCCCAAAGGCAAAAGCGATGGAGAGCAAAACCCTAAGCCATGGGAGTATCGAACGCAAACAGCGCACAATGCTTATAACCCCCAGTGGGAGGCGGCGTGACGTTCTGATCTCCAAGAAGAGGGGTCTCCTCGCCTTAATCTGTCAGGATTATCATCATTACGGGCACACTTCCAGAATAGCCACTTCACGTGGCCCCTATTAAAGTTGGATCTCCACCCACCTAAGCCACAAAAGTCCAGCCAAAACAGTTACTCGACCGAGCCTAATTTAACTTGGGAGTAGGAGGGGGACAAGTGGAGAGGGATATTTTCACAGCCCATTTACGAGCGGCCAAACAAGGTCCTGCCAGACCGAACGAGGCCCAGTTCCCTCAAGTGATAGCCCTGTCGGGCCCACTTGCCATGAGATAAGACCAATAAAGTCACTCAGAACCAAGCACTTCCTAGGCGACCTCTTGGCTCGGAAGCCCGAGCGTCAGTCCAAACGGGGAAGGTCATCCACTGCTGCCTCATACCCCCTCGCCCGAGCCACACTCCCATCACTCTGTAAGAGCTAGCGCCCCATACTCGGGCCGACTGACAGAAGCTTATCCCCATAGTCGTTGAGAGTTCTTTGATAGCCAGGAGTTTATAAGGATAAGGGAGACCAAGAGTCCTCAGGCTATAAAGAGCCCACGTCGAGGACGTAACCCCTATCCTGCATCATGTTGTTTTGACTTAATTTCATATACTGATGCTGATTATGCAGGGTGTAAACTTGATAGAAAAAACACTAGTGGGTATTGCCAGTATTTGGGTGGGTGCCTAGTCTCTTGGGCTTCCAAGAAACAGCACTCGGTGGTCCTATCTACTGCTGAAGCAGAGTATGTAGCAACAGATAGTTGTGGGACCCAAGTGTTGTGGATAAAGCACCAACTCCAGGATTACGGAGTAGATCTTGGATGTACACGCATATTGTGTGATAACACAAGTGCCATCAACTTAGTTAAGAACCCCATCCAGCACTCCCGCACGAAGCACATTGAAATAATGCATCATTTCCTTCGAGATGAGGTAAATAAAAAGAATTTTGAACTCCAATTCATTGAAACTGAGAAGCAAATTGCAGATATTTTTTTCTAAATCTTTGAGTAATGGCAGATTTTCTATTTTAAGAAGAGAATTGGGTCTGTGCAAACCCCCCACTTGATTGATTTGGCTTGGGTAAGTTCATTCTAACATGAGAGGCATTTGTTTGTTTTTGATAGGGGGAGTCCATTCTGCATGTTTAATTAGCTGCATCTCCATAGTTGCATCTTAGTTCATGTGCTGTCATGTTGTTCATATGTGCATCGCCCTTTGGTACATAAAATAGTGATGCGGGAAAGGGCAGGCTCAGTTTGCCTGGGAACACTCACCATGCGTGAGGCAAGTCCTCCGCCGGGTATCGAGGGTATTTTCATTGCATTTTAGTGTCCATGGGTTGAGGGGGAGTTGGCATTTCATTCTGAGATAGGTTCATCATTTAGTTTGCTGCATGTTAAGCCTTCTTTCTATTGTCTGGGTCAAGTGTGTCGACGCACCAATCCATGCGTGTCGACCTCTCTGTACACACTCATCACCATTCACCCTTCTTTGGAACCAGTCTGAGTCGACCTTCTGACAAGCTCAGGTCGACCTCTCACTCTCCTGTGTCCATCTGGGCTGCCTCACTCTTCACCTCCTTGTGGAATACTTCAAGGGGAGATTCCCTTCTAAGACTGTTCTTATTGACTGACCTCTCTTGCAGCAGTCTCCTGTGTTTTCTGTTATCATTGTTATTTTAATATAATGAGGCTTAAGGTCAACAACTTTTTGATATGAAAACTGGTATTTGGAGGAGAGACTCCATAGGCTTACTACTGATGATGCTTTTCATGATATAAGTTCTAATGCTCCATGGTCTACTTAAGCTTTTTTAGTGCCAATTTTTGCTGATGTACTTCTATTGAGTATTGTTTCACCTTTGTCTCTCCACCCTGCATAGTTTGTCTGTGTACAGATTTGTGGGATAAAACTCTGCATAACTATTTTTCCCGCCCCCTAAACCTTCTCTGATCGCCACCAAATTTGGTGTGCATGATCCTCACTTTCCCCTCTTTCATCCTTGTTAGCCCCTTCACCCAGATCCCTCTTTTTCCCTCTGGTCAACGTTCATCTCCAGACCGGTTATAGTCTATCATGAACCCCCTTCCATCACGGGGTTCCTGTTGCAGAGGTTTTCCTGGAAAATTGGCCTAGTGGATGAATCTGCAATTCATATAAGTCGAAGATCTTCGAGTGCTCTTAGCAACGGCACTAGTCTCGTTCCGATCTGACTCTAGATCTGAGCACAGTGATCATTGTAACTAGGTCGCACAGATCAGTCCAGAGACAGGACTGCGGGACAGATCTGGGCTTTAGATCTCACGTCAGCACCTCGACTGCGATCCAACGACCGCCGATCTCAAGGATCGTAGAGGGACATCCCACCAACGTCCTAGCCAACTGCCGCCACCAGAAGATGACCAGAAGCTGCCGTCCCACGTGCCACTCTTACTTGCTATCTAGCAGATCTGAACCGTGCCAATTTGGACCCGCAGCCCGCCTCTGCCCAAAGAGCCCCTTCGGCTTGCAGCCCGCCAACCCAAGCTCGGCGCTCTTGGATCGCTGTTGTAACCTTTTACCTCCCTGGGTGGTGTGGGAAGTAAAATTAAGATCTATAATTATTTGTTATTACTGTACCAGGAGTCACGTGTCTTGGCCGGGAGTCTTCCCCACGCCCCGAGCGTGGAGGTACGTTCTCGCTCCTCTTCGCATTTGCTTGCTTATTCCGTATGTGTTTGAAAGCCATTGCTAGCGTGATATAGAAAATCTAGCCCGATCAGTTTCAATCACCGCTATGAGAGAGAGTGTATGGCCTATCCCGTGACTCAATCTGAGCACGATGGAGTGTTGACCACCCTTGACTCTGTGCTAGTTTCTCAACCGTGCGAATCCATACGTTTCCACTTGCTTGGATGAACCGTGAGCTTGTACTTCTTGTTGAGGACTTTTCACCTCTTCTAGAGCTCATTAGTGTCGAGCCGAGGTGCTCCATAGTGCGCGTCATTACTGGAAGTGTCAGTCCAAAGTGAGTCGAGTCGACGTCTAGAGTCTAAGGTTGTATTGCCCGATCGAGTCCCATTTTCATCCCGCATCAAGCACTTTAAATAAACTAGTCAAGCATGATTTAGTTAGAGGTCTGCCCAAGCTTCAATTTCATCCATTCTCCCTCAAAAAATGTAGGATCAAAATTCAAACAAATTCAGTTTTAAGAGACCGTTGAGCCAAAGGAGTTTTAGAGCAGATGAAAGCAGATGAGACTAGCTGACTCTGTAGATTATTGAAAGAGGAGAGATAACACAATGAACAAGACGTTGACTATTCAGTGAAAATTTCGGTTGACTAAAATAAGCAAGAATATTTCAACCGAAGTAGGCAGATATGCATCCATGCAATTTAAAGACATGATTTATGCTCCTCTTATACGCATGCATGAGCAGTCAAGCAGAAGTGCCAGGCTGAAGAGATAACATTCCTGAATGTGATCAATTTTCAGGGTTTACTATTCATTTGAGCAACCCTTTGCACAGAGACAAATTCTAGAATGCATGAGCTCCACCATTACATGTGCATTCATGTCAGGCCCCCTTTTTGAATTTTCAGATGATGTCATGCAATCTATTTTGAAGTCAGTATATATATGATGACTGAAGAGGCGTAATCTCACGCTTGTCTTGAGCTGGAGATGATGACCACGAAGTTATGAACTGCAAGAAAGGGAAACATGTCAGAGGTGCCCAGGGATGAATCCCTAGGGTAAACCCTCTGATGCCTAAGTCAGTAGAGCCTTGGTATGAGGGGTAGAAGGAAGGAGATGAGGGCGTGAGATTCCTCTCCACCAAGTGGTGAAGTGGTTCTTGGTCAGGGAGTTTAGGCTTACTCTAGGCTTACCTTTCGCTAGAGGGTTTCCCAGGTTTAAATAGTGTGCCAGCTATATGAGTCCTGTGAGCGGAGGAGTTTCAGGAGGGGGTTACATCCTCAATGTGGGCTCTTTATAGCCTGAGGACTCTTGGTCTCCCTTATCCTTATAAACTCCTGGCTATTAAAGAACTCTCCATGACTATGGGGATAAGCGTCCGTCGGTCGGCTCGAGCATGGGGCGCTAACTCTTACCCGAGTGATGGAGGCGCAGCTCGGGCGAAGGGGTACGAGGCAGCAGTGGGCGACCCTCCCTGTTAACACCGACATTGGGGCTTTCGAGCCTAGAGGCCGCCTAGGAAGTGCTTGGTTCTGAGTGACTTTATTGGGCTTATCTCATGACAAGTGGGACCGACAGGGCTGTCACTTGAGGGAACTAGGTCTCGTTCGGTCTGGCAGGACCTTGTTGGGCCATTCGTACATGGGCTGTGGAAATCCCCCTCTCCAATGACAAATGCACATGAGTAACTTATTAAATGTAGGAACTCCCCCTGACTAAATGCACCGAATCAACCTTTTTGGGTACATGTAAGTTGGCCTTTCATGAAAAAGAAAGTATGAGCATGTAACCAGAAAGTACTTGCATAACCTTGTAAAGGCTATGCACTAAAAAGTCATTAACAAGCATGTAATTTTCATTATGAGCCTCGTGATTTTCACTCATCTATAAAAAAAGTACTCCCGACACAATGCGATGCCAATGTTCATCGTACCCCATGATTTTCAGCATGTTTTCAGCCATCGGTCGTGGGGACTAGTGTCGAGCCCTTGGACATCGTCCGTGCCCGCTCATGCATCTTCAAGTTACAGATCAAGCTATTTTCACGAGATAACAATAATTATGGCCAATAATTTTAATTTCAATAATAGGTTTCATGACCAAGTAACCATTGTATAGAACGTTCCAAAACTGATATGAGACTTCAAAGAAGAATTAAAAGAACGTTATGGTACGGCAGTATTCCGGTAGCATAACAGTACATTAATTAAGTTCCATAACTTAGCATTAACTTGTTACACATAGGTTTGGGATCCAGATAATCCAAGAATAGAATTTAGACAACCCTTAGGTCAAACCTCTAGACTGGGCTTTAAACTTCAAATTTAGGGCTAGAAGTCGACCCTAGTTTCTGCTTGTCCTGAACCAAACCAACAACTTCTCGCCCCTCTAACTCCTAATTCCCTTCACCTAAAGCTATGAAATTTGGAGGGTAGAAATAGGTTACTAAGATGAACAAATAAGTCTAAAGAGCCAACTTCTAATTACCTCGTTTAGGGCTTCTAATTTGCATATCAATCTGGCCTGGTCATACAATCTCCTGGGTTTCTTGTACCGACTTTGCAAGCTTCTATCTTCCTGATGGCTGGATCTCCTAAGATGAAATTTGGAGGGAAGTTAGACCTTACTATCATGAACAAATTCTTCTAAAGAACTCACCTCTAATTTAGCCTCTTTAACTTAGTTCCACGCGATCCAAAAGTAAGGGTCGCGCAGGTGAGACTTAAGGTCTATTTATGGGGTTAGCTAGGGTTTTGAGGATTTGGACGACCCTAGAGTTCTATTTAGGTCACCAAACCAATCCTAATCCATTCTAGAGCCTTCTAACTAGTAGATTACTTTGATCCCAAATTATTTGACTTGAAGAAATCAGAGTTTTTCACGCGATCAAACTGCTCGCGTTTGGACTTTTGAAGGCAGTCCAATTTGGGACGTTTGTGATCATAGGCGGTTGCCTGATAGACCGTAGTTTAACCGTGGGTGCCAAATTTCAAACTAATTCAAACTCCTTCGTTATTTATCCATTGGCCCTGGTGTATAAGCAGTGATTTCCATGCAGTTGTTGCACCATGGGAGAGGTGAAGTGATCACTCTCTTTTGTGGGACATGGAAGATTTCATTGAGTTCATACATGAGGCTGCACTGATTGACATCAGAATGTCAAATGCTTAGTTTACTTGGTCGAATATGAAGGTAGACCCCACTTGCTCAAGACTGGACAAATTTCTTGTTTCTGTTGACTAGGAGGATCACTATCCTCATGTGTTGGCAACCTCTCTGGCTAGGCCAATCTTGGACCACAAACCATTTTGTTGAAGACTAGCTGTCAGTATGCAGGGAGACAGAACTTTAGACCAGAAAGGTTCTGGCTTAGAGGCTGATTTTATGGACGTTGTTAGGTGGGCATGGAATGCTTAGAGACATGAAGGGTCAGCTATGGCTACATTAGTGGATAAATCGAAGCACGTGGCACAAGTGTTGAAGGAGTGGGGTGTTGGCAAAATCCTACTGGGCAAAGTTGCAAAGGATAGAATTGTTCAACAAATCGAGGGATTGGATAGGTTGGAGGAGGCAGGGTTGTTGCATGAAGAAGACAACAAGTTCAAGGGCACACTCAAAGCAGAATTTCATGAGCTCTTTATAAGGGAGGAAATTTAATGGATGTAGAGGAGAATAATGGGGAAATGGCTTAAGGAAGGGGATATGAACACTTCCTATTTTTAGCGAGTTGCTTTTGTCAGGAGGAGGGTCAACTGCATTTCTTGCATCAAAGTGGGTGAGTAGCTCTTTACTAAGGATGAGGACATTAGGATCCATGCCATGGACTTCTACTCCAACCTCTTCAGTCTTCATTGAGGATGATTTATCAAGACTGGTGATAGTTGATGGACTCCTACCTTGTCTCTCTTTGGAGGAAAGGAAAGGGAGCCTCTCTCTCGTCCCTTCGTGGAGGTGGAGGTCCAAAAGGCGGTCTTCTCATTTGCAAGTGACAGGGCTCTAGGATTGGATGGCTTCCCTCTAGCCTTCTTTCAAAAATGTTGGACAATCATCAACATTGACTTCATGCATGCAATATGGGAATTCCAGGAAGGTAGGCCACACTTAAATGATATCAACAATACCCTTCTAGTCCTCATCACCAAGAGGTAAAGTGCCCAATGTTTTTTGGATTTCAAATCCATTAGCCTTCTGAATGGCATTTACAAGATTATCACCAAGTTGTTGGCTGAGACTAGACACAATGATGATAGGTTGATTAGTGGATTCCAAGGGGCCTTTATCAGGGGATGACACACTCAAGAAAACTTTTAAACTTTAATCTCCCATATATTCATTTTTACATGTGGGTTGCTAGCCTATCATTAACATTTAATAACTAAGGTGAATTAGAGACAATTCTACATGACCAGACAGTCCCTCCAAGGCCGCTCATGTCCTTAGCGGTCGGCGGTTCATATCATGCAGGCCCGGGGGTCGAACAGGTATGAGTGGTCTATCAAAGGGCCACGGGGGTCTTTACGCAGTCTGAGAGTGGCCGCTCTAGTGACGGAGGATTCAAAACAGGTAAACAAAGAATGGTCTCAAACTCACTGCCGGCATCGATCGAGTGGTCTGTCGAGGGGCCGTCCAAATAAGGGTGGTTTCTGTCAAACCGTTCTACTTGCGCCTTGCCCGACTCTGGCGAGTTCGGTTAGGGTTAATAAAAATGATGGAACAGTACATAGGTAAAGCATGAAAATTAGGCAATCATGCAATAATAGAATGAGAACATGATAATAAACAAGATGGCATGGTCAGTTTAATATTTAAGCCTGCTAATGCCTATGTTAATCGAAGTTAAACAAGTAAAACCCTAATTCTGACATACTTTCACTAAAACCATAAATTCGCATGTGATACTATATAGATTTTAGGGCTTTTTTGATCAAAAGAAAGCTGACAAAATGACGGTTCTAACAAGGTATAACACTTAGGGTTTGGTCTACTATAACCTACTTAATCGAAGGAAGAAGGGGGAAGAAGATCATCGGTCACGCAAGGAACACCTCACCGATGATCACCAGAATACTCCCCCGTCCGAGCTCCTCGTCGGCTACCATAGTATCTAAACTATTCTAGGGTGACCAAGGTTTATTTTTATAGGTTCAATCACTCTCTAGGAGGATCGTTCGAGGAGATAGAGTCCTCTCACTGCGGACGACGCGCAAATCACGTGAGATAAGCCACCACCATCGATCCGCCACCAAATACTCTTTCTAGGGTTAGGGTTTCGGGGTAGAATCAGAGGGGAAACAATCCTCCAATCATGGCCGTTCATTAGAGTCCGGTTTGGGCTTAAATGATCGCGAATTGGGCTCTAATTCGACGGTTTAAGGTCTGGTTAAGCTAAGTGTTGATTTGGGCCTTAATCTACTGATTCGGCTTATTTAAGATTTTCTTTTGGGTCGGTTGTAGAAGACAATTTATCTAAATTTTTCATCCTCTAAACGATTATAATTTTTCTATAATTTTATATGAGTTGCGATGGCGCCGAGAGGTGTGCTGAGATGTGGATGCCGAGTTGTCTCTTTTGCCTTTGTGCATTGTGTTGAGGCGACTGGGGGCAAAAATTGCCACCAACCCAGCTGAGGTGAAAACTCGAATCGGCGCCTCAGGCAAAATTGGGTAACCCCTCCGTGTGAAAACCAGTAAGGGCGCACCGAAAAAAGTAAAAGGGGGGCAGCTCTAGTGAAAACCCACAAGGGCGGTAGGGCTGGCAAAGAGAAAAAAAACTCTCTCCCTCTCTACTCCTCACTGATAAAAGTCATCAACTGCGACACAGTGCCGGTGGCGGGCTCAACATCACTTCACAACAATGGTGGCCAACACACCCCTAAGGGTTGGCCATTGCCAGTCCCCAGTTCAAGCACTTCGGCTACATACCTCGACGGTCAGCCGACCAACTCCAATATTCTGACTACAATGCCTTCAAAGGCCAACTAGCCAGTCCAGTTCCAGTTCCAATGCCAGTCTCAGCACCGGTCCTAGTATTTCGGCTACAATGCCTTCAAAGGCCAATCGGCCAGTCCAGTTCCAGTTCTAGTTCCAACACCTGTTCCAGTATTTCGGCCACAATGCCTTCAAAGGCCAACCGGCCAGCCCAGTCCTTGTCCCTGCTCTAGTTCCAATTCCAGTGCAAGTCTCAACACCGGTCCCAACCTCCGGCTACAACACCTTGGTTGGTACCCAACCAGTCTCTAGTCTCAGTTCCAGTCCGAGTCCTAGTGCCAATTCCAATTCCAATCCCCAGCTCCAGTTGTAATTTTGATCCCAGTGCCAGTTCCAATCCCAGACCCAGCTCCAACCTCCAATCCATGTTCCAACCCTAGTTTCTGGCCGCAATGCCTTCCATGGCCACCTGGCCAGCCCAGCTCCAGTTCCCAGGCCAATGTGAATTACATTTTTGGCTAACAACATGTTAGTAGCTGGTACACTGCCACTCAGCCTATGACCGACACACTCCAAAATCACCCCAGTAGCCTTAACTACATAGGCCATCACATCCTTACGGGTCTATTCTAGCCCTCCCCAGTAACACGAGCTTTTACTCTTCAGAGGATTAGCCCCAGCACCTAGTACTCTTTCCCTACTTCCCAGTACTCAGTCTCTAACACCCAGTACCCTATCCCAGTACCCAGCACTCAGTTCCCAGTACCCAGCATCCAATTGCACTGTCTCCATGTTCAGTCCCATGTTCCTGCACCCAAAAATGGGTATGCCCAATTCTCTGCCACCCATACGAGTGCATAGTAGAAGAATTAAGCATGACTAATAGTAAGTGGTCGCCAATTCATACATATAACACTATTCCACAAGAAAAGAGGTGGGACGACTC
>JANBPO010006005.1:0-25378 GCA_024336825.1 Amorphophallus titanum
TCATGCTTATTGATCTAGAACAAGAGCTGGTTGATGAAGAAAAGTCATGGTATTATGAGATTGCTAAGTATTGCCAAGATCAGTCTTATCCTAAGGAGGCCACAGCTTAAGAGAAGAAGGCCATTCGAAGAGTTGCTCAAAGATACACTTTGGTTGGAGGTGTGCTCTATAGAAGGGGGCTCACCGGTATTTTGCTATGGTGTCTCGATGATGATGAATCTTGGAAAGTCGTATAAGAGACACATTCAGGAGTGTGTGGTGGCTACGTGAATAGTCAAATGCTAGCCAAGAAAATTCTTAGATTAGGCTTATATTGGCCCACTCTAGAAGAGGACTGTTCTATCTATGTCCGAAAGTCTGTTAAGTGCCAACTACACACCAACAGAATCTATTCTGTTGCTTCTTCACTCCATCCTATGTCCTTCCCATGGCCTTTCTCCATGTGGGCTTTCGATATCATTGGACCTCTTGGTGATTCGAATCTCCTCACAAAATTGAAATCATTTATAGTCATGGCCACAGAATACTTCACCAAGTGGGCGAAAGCGGAGGCTTATGTGGAGATAAAAGCGTCAACCGTCTGTAAGTTTATAATGAAGAACATCATCACAAGGTTCGGCATCCCAAGTACCATCATCACCGACAATGGACCACAATTCATCTCTGAAGAACTTCAAGATCTCTGCAATAGGTATAACATTACATTGCATCACTCATCTCCCTACTATCCACAGGGCAATGGCCAAATAGAGGCAACAAACAAAACCTTGATTAAAATCATCAAGAAGACGTGTGAGGCTAACAAATTCGCGGATTGGCCAGAGAAGCTAATTGAAGCTCTTTGGGCCTACTGCACTTCCATTCGTACTCCCACGGGGCAAATCCCTTTCGCCCTCACTTATGGAATGGAGGCGGTAGTCCCTTATGAGATTCTTATCCCTTCTCTTAGAGTACAACTGGACAAGGAATTCTCTATTGATGAATGCCGTGAATCTCTCCTTGCCCAGTTGGAACTCTTAGATGAGAAGCATATGGCCGCCGCCGAACATGCGTGTGTTTATCAAAACAGGCTTTCACATTTTTATCAAAAGAAGGTAATTGAAAGAAAATTTAAAATCGGTAAGATGGTAATCAAAAGAATTTTTGTGAAACCAGGTGGACCTCGTTCAAAATTCCAACCGAATTAGGAAGGGCCTTACGTAATAAAAGAAGTTTATCCTAGCAACGCTTATAAATTGGTTAACGCCGACGGGGAAGAACTAGCTCACCGTTGGAATGGTCTAATTTATAAACATATTTATATAATTTACATATATTTTAATCCAGAGCTCAACAAAAGAAAAGTACAAAGTCTTGGGACATATCCCAGTTGACAGAAGCTGGCGACGCTAGGACTCTCGGGTGCTGCTCAAGGCCTTCAGACGACGAGAAGGCATGTCGAACCTGAAAAGAAAATAGGTGAACCTCATCTCATTAGTTCAGTAGGGATTCGCAGATCCCCACCACAACAAAACGTAACAACAGAGCAGCAAGTAAAAAGACATAAAGAACAGTAAAGTAGGAAAGACATTAAGGCAAAAGGAACGGTGCTGTAAACATAAAGCAAGCACGCTAAGCCACTAACTGACGGAAGCCTACACAACGGTGGGATACCTCAAGTATCCAACATAACCCATGCCAAACTCAATCCTCGTAACATAGACAACAGAAAACAGGACCACAATAGCTTGTCTTTAAGGTATCTCTCTTAAGGTACACAAGGGCTAGGAACTAAGTTACCAAGAAAATCCCTTAGTCGACGATGAGGGAACAAGGTACATTGTCGGGACAGGACTCTCGAGGACAGTAAGGAAACCACATCTTGATCACGAGTAACAGAGACATCGAGCTGCCAAAACATTGAACCTTGTCCGCAGAAAACCTGAAACGCTACTCTCAAGTGTCAGGAGCACTACCCCACTAGAAGAAAGGTCGGAAGCGTCCACCGACGACTTATACAATAATCTCAAGTGTCTCTCTACTCATCCCAGGCGAAAACTGAGACACCATACATAGTATCACAGAACAAGGACTAGTTGGGATCGTTCTAGTCAGCACGCGTCCGAAGCCTCCAACCATGTGTGTACACACAGATTATCTGTTCTAAGTCGGGTCCTCTAGTTGATTTTTCCCCTAATCCGGACTCGGGTGCAAAGATAAGGGGCCCTACAGTAACCGGCATAAAAATCATCTACTCAGGATTAGCCTCCACCACTCCCAGGTGGGTAAGAAACTACGTGCCCAGATCAGCTATATCTAGTCGGAGGATCACTGAAAGTGAGAACTCGCTGAAGAGGTGGAAACCATCAGAGTACCGCATGATCGCATTAAACCAATCATACACATGTAACACATCACGAGGCGACTTTACATCACGAAAATCCAAGAATCTCTGATTACTGTAACGACCCGAGATCCGAGTACTAGAAAGGAACTGGCGCGACTCGAACCTTGGCTCGCCACCCACGAGTCTGAAGACTCAGAAGGGTTAAAAGATGGTGTGACGGTATACAAGAAGTTAAAATAACATGGCCAACGAGTGCTGCCCGTCAACCCGCGTTCCAGCAGCCCCGAATTGTGTGATTGTAGCCTGTTATCTCCCTGCGAGGAGTGAGCTATTATTCTGAAATTGTAATATTAATCATTTGTTGTGTATTGGGGTTATCGGATTCAGCCGGGGTTTCTTCCCCACGTGCTAGCCGTGGAGGTACGCGCACGTTCCTTACACTCGCATTTGCTTATCTAGTATGTTGTTATATATGTTGCGTTTGTGAGAATAGGGTCGTATCCAAATACAAATTACCGCGATTGTGAGAGTGAGAACCGTTCCTTAGCTTCAGTCGGGCATCGAGCTCGAATTGTATACCCTAGGCGATAGTGGTTCCTTAACTACTGTGATCCCGCGTTTCCCTCGCAAGGGGCGATCATCGGGCTTGTTAGAGTTTCTGCTGAGAGACGTCTCCACCCATAGAACACCACGGTGGTCAGGCGCCCGGCTTGCCTTTAGCGTGCTAGTGCTGGCCGCACATCGAGTCTGCCGTACGTCTTAGCCCGGTCGCGCCAGCCTCGTCCTACATCAGCGTCTTTATTTTATACCCCACAAACCATAGGTTCGAGGGAGGTGCTACCAATTTTCACTAGGAACGTGAATGACAAAGGTTGAACAATCAAGTGGTGTTGATCACAAGAACAAAAAAATGGAATGAATAAAAATATCCTTGAAGCTCTGTTCGAACATCATTAACAAACCCTCACAAATCATGGACAAAACCTCTCTGCATGTCTGAACTCATAAACGTGAATTTCACCCCTTGTATATTAACTTGCATGCATTCTGTGTGCCCAATGAAACTCCCTTCTATCAAGCCCACACATCCCTATGAAATAAAAAAATAAAATAACAAACAAAAAAGTAACACAAAAAAAATAAATAGAACTATCTTACTGAGAATGAAGTCGACTCCAAAATGACATGGAGTCGACTCCACCCCCTCTGCCCCCTTTAATTTCACCGTTGAAATCCATTTGTCACCTTTAGCTATCCATTTGTCACTCTTAGATACCCATTTGTCACCATTAGCTACCCATTTGCCACCCTTACTAAACCCAACCTCTAAACCGGCGCACCCTTGCCCCTCTCACACCGATTCAACCTTCATCTCCGTGCCCTCTCTAAACTGGCGCGCCCTTGCCCCTCTCACGCTGTTTTAACCTTCATCCCATGTGCCCCCTCTCTTTTTTCTAAAAAAAACAATCAGAATAATAAATAACAAGCAAATGAAAGAAAAGGCAAGGCAACAAAATAAAAGGTTAAAGCTTTTGGTGGACCCTTTTAGCATTTTAAATTAAACATAATTCTCTCAAGATATGGGTATCCTAAAGGGAAGAGGTGCAAACTTTTGGTTGAACTGAGGTTAACTCCCTCACACATATGCAAAATGCAAATCCTAGGGATGGAAAGGTACAATCGGGTCAGCGTCCGTGTGGGAATCCATGACTCATGGAGACTTACGGAGGTCTCGGATAAGATCACCTAGTCGACTCCAAAGAATATGGAGGTGAGAGGATCACTTACTAAGGTAGGAATGCAACTATAATATGTAATGCATGGCCCTATGCGCACCGGAGTGCATGCAGAATTCTAGCATAAAACTGAAAAATCAAGGCAACATTAAATTATGCAAACATGACAATATGGATGCAAAAAATGTGGAAAAATCAAGACAACACAAAGGACAGCAAAATAGGACCAGAAAAAAGCACAATCAGAGCCCGAAAGCTAGGTTAAACCATCAGCTAATGACGTACCTGAGAGTTTGCCCCCAGTCTACCTGTAGGTTTCTTGCCTTAAACTCGAAAATCAAGATGGAATAAAATTATGAAAACATGACACTATAATGCAAATGACATGAACAATATGAAGAATATGATGAATGGATGCAGAAATATAGAAAATCACAGACAGAAACCACGAAGACAACTCAAACAAAACCAAGAAAGAGCACAACTGGGGCCTGCCCTGGACCTGCCAGGGGGAAGGTGGTGGTCTCCTTATGACCGCTACCTACAAGTAGCGGTCATGGGGAGGCCGCCTTCTGTAGGGGAGGATGGGTCTGGAGGTGGCGGTCCCCTGGGAACCACTACTTGTAGGTGGCGGCCTCTGAGGGACTGCTACCTCCTCCCAGAGCCGAAAACGTGATAGAAATGCAGAAAACCCTAGAAAACATTACCCAAATAGTGACATACTCACACCCAAGTTGCAAGAAGATAAGAATAACGTGATGGACACTAGGTGTCCCACCGTGATCGCCAAAAAATGAGGTTGTAGATAAATTAACTATCCGCCCTGAACAAGAACAAGTGCAATAAGCATGCAATAACATAAAGGGGAAAGGGGGCGATGAGAATGAAGGAATGAACTGTGATCGCCACCAAGGGCTAACAGCGCTGAAAGGGACTAAGAAAAGAGAACAATGACGCTGCGTACCTTGGAAAGAAGGTGTAGCACCCCGTATAAATGCTAGAAATAAAAATTTCTAATACTTGAGTGGGTCGTACTCCTAAGGAAAATCCAAAATGGGCCAACATGGCACGCACAAGCCTTGACCCTATCTCCAGGGTAGTTAGAACCTGAATTCGCTCATTAATCAATCTGATAAACATTAAAAAGTCAAAAAGATCACTCTGCAACTCAAATGGCTTAAAAATTAGAAATTATGCCTTAATCCGGTGCGCGCCAAGCCCAGCGCGCCCTATTCTCGCATGCACCCCCTCTGCGCCGTTTTAACATCACACTCAAAACCCTCGCAGCTTCAAGCCTAGTCGCCCAGTGCGCCCTATTCCAGCATGCGCTGAGCACCCCGCTTCGGTTTAGCCCATCCATGTACCCCGCACCATTTTAGCATTATACTTACACTACACCTACACTATTTTAACCTATACCTACGCCCCATCGCCCTAGATTTGAATAAACTATCCCCTCCCTGCCGTTTCAACCCCTCACTCACTCCCGGGGCGACCCTTGCCTTCTGTGATAGGGATTGATCAACCCCAATAAACCAAGAGTCAGATAGAAGAAAATTGTTTAAAGAAAATCTATCTTCCATCAAATTTTGGTCAATATATATGCATTATGCATAGATACATATACATATATACATATCACTTTAATGCATGCTTGCCTGATCGAGCCCTCGGTATATCAAATGGCATTGACGGAAGGTCGGGTTATGCCTGACTGAAAGCTTTCACTATAGGTGATGGTGGTCCTCGGACCTAAGTTCTCCATCCTGTACCGGGAGCCGGCCTAATAAATAAATACTACCATATTGTGTGCTTGCACGCAATTACATCTTTCATATATTCTATAGGCCCCATGGCATTTTTATTTTGGTGATTAATCAAGGGTTGTTCCTCTTTCGAAGGGACGTAATTAACGCTGTAGCCTTTATGGTACGGTAGGTTTTGGGTCCCGACATGATCACCTATAATCATCTCGTTAGTCAGACAGTGCGCACAATAAACTTATCACTTAGTGACTGGCACGCCCTTTCTTTCTTCCTCCTTCTTTAGAAGTAAGATCGGAGGGAGGGGAAGAACATCTTCACCCCCCACAAGTGGTTCGGTTGTAAACCCGCAACCTACGTCCACCCTTCACCAAATTCAGTGAGACTTTCTCCACACGAGGAGGAAGTCCTCAACCTACACACGGGGATGAAATCCTCCACATGCATACACACACACACACATCAGACGGTCCCACCACCACCACACACACACAGAGGGACGAGCCCCATAACACACACACACGCCCACACACACAAGGATGAGATCCACAACATAGCCACCCCCCCCCCCACACACAGAGAAAACAACACATGTTACTAGTTTAAATTACTTTCGCACTAAATTATTAATTATCGTTTAAATTAATCTATGCATTGTAATCCTAATTCATTATACAACTCCTTGACAAACTCCACTAACCCTTCAGAGGCCTCATCAGCCTCTTGGGTGACATCCCCGGTTCATGGTAATGGTAATCCGATATTATCAGGTTATCGGTACCCGGAGCTCTAGGTCATTACAGTTGGTATCAGAGCAACGTTGAGGACTTGTATAAGGAATTGACATTGCATAGCATTAGTCCAGAACAAGTCCACTTGAGTTGTCTACTACTGGCTTAAGGTGTTTTTTGTGATTGTTGATGTGATTTTCATCGGTATGTGCTTCTTAGGTTTTGATGGCGTGTCGTCAGAAGGCACGTGTTTCTAGGGAGGAAAATGGTGCTTCTCCTCCGGTGGTTGTCATGATGGTTTATGCGTCTGTGTCGGGTCAGGTTCCATCGGTTCCTGCCCCTATTGTGGAAGGCTTGCCGGGTGTTCAGAGTGGAGTGCAGAGTGAAGCCTTGCTGCCTCATCTGCCTTCTAGAGTAGGGAAGGTGATATCTCAAGTGCGCGCCCAGGTTGAGTCCACTCAGCCAAGTGTGCAGCATCACCTTATCCCTCCATCGATTAGGCAGTTGCAGCAAGTTTATCTGCCGAGCATCCCCGAAGTTCCTTCCGTTGTTCCCACTGCCGATGGTGCTTCTTCCTCTAAGTCCAACGGTAAAAGGTTCGGGGAATTCAAGAATAAGAGGCGTGAGAAGCGGCGTGCCCAATAGTCTTCTGCCGGTGCTATTCCATCGTCAGTCCCGTCTTCTCAACAGCGTCAGGGACCTGCTGCCCGTCAGCCGGGATCGTGTTGGAGGTGTGGTGGTAGCCACCCTGGCAGGCCATGTTCTTTGCCGGTGGTTTATTTTCGCTGTGATCAACCAGGGCATGTTGTTCGAGACTGTCCATTCTGGCCGAGACCTGCGTAGTTCTCTCCATTTGCCCAGCCACAGCAGCCCCAATTCCAACCTGTGCTGCCACAACCTCAACAGGACTCACTAGCGTCTCAGCTTCCTCGTGCTGAGCAGTGACATCCTATCTTTTGGAAGGGGCGTTTCTATTTTTTGATTAGTTAATTTATGTTTTAATTATTCCTGTTGTTTGAGTTTTATATGATTTAGTTATCTGTTAATTGTTCATTATGATGGTGCTGTTTGTGTGATTGTGATTTTCTCCTCTTCTGTCCTTGTCGTTTCTCTCGTTCTACTTTCTCCCTCGTTTCTCTTTTTCTCTCTCTCTCTCTCTCTCTCTCTCTCTCTCTCTCTCTCTCTCTCTCTCTCTCTCTCTCTCTCTCTCTCTCGCGTGCGCGGCTTCCTTATTTTGGGGTCCTATTTATATGACCTTCTTCCAGCTTATTCGCTGACCTTTGCCGCCTGTGTTAGTGCTGTGAGGGTTGCCCTGAGCTGTGGGGGCGTTAGTCGCCTGCCTGTCGGATTGGCAAGGCAAGGGCGGCGTCAAGGTCAGCCTGTCGTCCCTTTGCCGGAGGTGTAGGCACTAGCTTGCCATCCCTTTGCCGCCCGGTGATTGTCCCGCCATTAATGCGGTAGTACTCGTTAGAGACGTGGACGTCACTTTGCTCGATAGGAGGGGGTGGCATGAGTGCTAACTCGCCATCCCTTACAGGATTGGTGCTACTCTGCTATTAAAGCTGTGACGCTCGTCATAGGGATGTGTTGTTGCCACCGGATGACAGGGGCACACGCGTTGTACGAATCTTAGACCCGAGCCAATCCCGCGGTAGGCCACGATAGGCTACGTGTCAAACTAGGGTTAGTTAGAGGTGAGTCTTGGAGTTGGACCCTGGAGGTGGACCAAGGAAATGGACCTTGCTGGACTCGGTGGATTTCTCCCTCTTTAATTTTAATTTAGGAAGTTTCAATCTAGGGGTTGTAATTGAAAGTCAAAAGATAACTGACGTGTCGGCCACGTGACCGACCAAACCTAGACACATGGCACTGTCCCGCTACTTCGAGCCTCCCACCTATTTTCAGATTTCAACCACATTAATTGTAGGGCTCAATCGCAGGCTATGCACACCCCCCGGCATACGTCACATGTCCCTAACCACCAACTACGCACGTCATCCAACACCTTGCAACCGCCTCCTGCTCTGCACACCCCTCGACATACGTCACACATCCCTAACCACCCACTACGCACGTCATCCAACGCTTTGCAACCGTCTCCCTGCGCACGACCTAACGATGAGATTGTCATTAATACCCCTCAGCATGAGGCCTATAAAAGGCAGGTCACAATAGCTTGTCAAAGGAGAGGAGGGGACCCAGCATTTACTCTGCTCTCTCTCTCTCCCCCCCCTCCCTGGTTTCAACCTCTCTTTTCACAATAAAATGTGTCGCATTTTGGATCTCGAATGGGGCAATTCATCCATCCCATATCGTGGCTTCAACAGGGCCCTGTTAAGTTGCTAACATTAACCTTACAGCACACTTATTTCTATATCTCCTCCGTGAGTCGAACATCTGACAGAGGATCCATGTCAAAAGACAGTGAGTCTTCCACCCTTTCTGGAAAGAGTCCTTTTGGGACAACAACACGCAGCTCCTATTTCTTCTCGCCTGGACAAAATAGAAGCCCTTGCCCATCGAAGGATGCTCCTTCAGCTCGAAGAAGTAATGGAAAAGATCCAGCAAGGGAATGATCCCACACTGGTGGCAAAGGAAGTGGAAAGAAAAGATGAGGAGATAAGAGTTGGCTACCAGCTGGATAGGAGCCAATAGAAAGAAATTAAGGAGGCCAAGAACGAAAGGATCGAGGGGGAGGCAAAATCCATTCTTCCACGACAGGAGAAAGGAACAAAAATACCCACTGTAAGAATCCAAGCTTGTTTCATAAGGAGCGGCAGCGGCTAAGTGATACTTCTAGGGCAGGCAATACTAGATCTCTAGCCGCTTCACCTCTACCTCCCCCAGCTCACTGTAGTTCAGAGCCGGCGGCAATGATACAACCCTCGCAGCGAGCCCATCCTCTGGCTCCTCAACCTCTGGACGTTGGCCCGCCATGGAATCGGAAGGAGAGCTTGAGGAAGATGACTCCGAAGACTCCAGGGGAAGGGGAAGTTGTTGAATCGCCACCGTGGTAATCTTCGCTAGCTCTGGGAATGCCGCCGTGAGTCTCTGCTCTTCCACCTTATCCTCACGATGCACGAGAAAGCCCCAAAAATGAGAGCGATGGAGAGCAAAATCGTAAAGCAATAGGAGTCGGGAACGCCAACAGTGCATAACCCTTATAACTCCTCGTGGGAGGCAGCGTGACATTCCGACCTTCGAGAAAAAGGGGCCTCCTCGCTTCAAATCCGTCAGGATCACCATTATTACGGGCACGGAGGATCACGTCACGTGGTCCTCTATTATGGTCGGATCTCCACCCACTCGAGCCACAATAGTCCAAACCCAATGGCTACTCGACCGAGCCTAACATGGCTCAGGAGTAGGAGGGGGACAAGTGGAGAGAGAGATTTCTGCAGCCCATTTATGAGCGGCCAAACAAGGTCCTACCGGACCAAATGAGGCCCAGCTCCCTTAAGTGACAGCCCCACAGGGCCCACTTATCCTGAAGCCTAATAAAATCACTCGGAACTAAGTGCTTCCTAGGCGACCTCTAGGCTTGAAAGCCCGAGCATCGGTCTGGTCGGAGAAGGCCGCCCACTGCTGCCTCACGCCCGAGCTATACCCATTGCTGGGATAAGGGTTGGCACCCCGTGCTCACTCCGACCGACCTCTGCCTGAGCTACACCCGTCGCTCGGATAAGAGCTGGCACCCCCCATGCTCGGGCCGATCGACGATTGCTTATCCCCGTAGCCGTTGAGAGTCCTTTAGTGAGCAGGAGTTTATAAGGAGGAGGGAGACCAAGAGCCCTTAGGCTATAAAGAGCCCACATCGCGGATGAAACCCCCTCCTAAAACTCCTCCACTTATGGGACTCATGAAGTTGGCGCACTATTTAAACCTGGGAACCTCTCCGGCAAAAGGTAAGGCCAATACACGCCTAAGCACCCTGAGCAGGAAACCACTTCACCATCTTGGTGGAGAGGGATCTCATGCACCTTCCTCCTCCTCCCTTCATAGCTTCACACCACCGCTCTACAAGTCTGCTGACTTAGACATCAGAGGGTTTTCCCTAGGGAACCTCCCTTGGGCCCCCTAATCTGTTTCCCTTTCTTGCAGTTCACAAATCGGTGATCATCTTCTCCAGTTCAAGACCAACGCGAGATCAAGCCTCTTCATCTGGCGCCGTCTGTGGGAAACGACCAAAGAGCCAATATGGTGCGAAGGAGTTTCGGGAGGAGGTCCGTTGGTGACAGGGGAAAGGCCATCGTAGCGGTGGGAGAAGCACCCTCCCTCACCATGGAGAACCCTCCCTCTAATGCCAGCAGCCCAGCCAATGAGCAACCTCCACCCGCGGCGGTGGGACTACCTCCCAGTGGGAGTGCCGACATCTTCCAAGCCCTAAACGTAAAACTGGATGTCCTCATGGATCTCATGAGGACCCAGGCGGCTAGGGAGGAGAAGTCATGCCTTCCTCAAGAAAGTCCACCCCATGGTGAAGCCTCCCAGCAAACCGCTGGGGGCCGTTTTACCCTTCGGGGACGACGGCTTATCCGCAACAGGTCAGTCGGACCCTCACAAGCCCCTCCCCTAGAGCAGGAAGCCTCCTCAACACCGAGGAGGGAGAAATCAGGAGCCCATCATCTAGAGACTAAAGCCCCCGAGGGGCACCAGGGCAGCCTCCAGGCGCACCCCCTATCCCCTCAGCTCAACATCAACCCGAGTTATCTCTCCAGCTGCGAGACTTCGGGAGGCATTTCGCAGAGCAAGAGCGTGCCCTCCGCGCCTTGCAGAAGACCTCTCCTGTGGAGGACGAGGAGAAATCCCCATTCTCTAACTACATCTTAAAGGCAGAGATCTCCCCCAGGATCTCCATCCCGACCTTCAAGCCCTACGACAGCCAGGGCGACCTGGCCGACCACTTCAACAGCTTCGGCGTCCTGATGACTCTTCACGGAGTGTCAGATGCCATCAAGTGCCAAGCATTCATGACCACCCTGGTCCAAGGCGCTCAAGCGTGGTTCCGAGCCCTCGCCCCTGGATCCATCCGAGACTTCAAGCAGTTCGGGTGAGTATTCAAGGAGAGTTTCACCGGTAGTGGCCCTCCTAGGTCGGTGGCGGGGCTATTGGCTCTCAAACAGGATCAAGGGGAGAGACTCCAGGCTTATATCAACCGATTCAAATCGGAAGCCCTGAGAATCCCCCACTTGGACATAGCCTCGGCCATAACCACACTGACCAGGGGCACCCGTGACGAGAATCTCCACCGCGAGCTTGTCCTCCACCCTCCCTCGACCCTTGCCGAGCTAGTGACCCTGGCTCTTGCCATGCTGAGTGCGAAGAAGTCCTCAGCACGTGTCGAGGCACAATTAGCTTGGGTTGGGAGGGGGACAAAAAGCGGACGTCCGAGCCAAGCTGGGGCCAAGGGAAAAGGCAGAACCGAGACAGAGAGCACAAAGAGTCATCCCAAAAGTATGAGCGGTACACACCCTTGACCGCTCTAGCGTACGAGATTTACGAGGACATCAAGGGCTCGGGCCTTCTCCGCCAACCCAAGCCTATGAAGGCAAAACACCGCAATCACAACAAGCACTGCCTGTTCTACAGCGACCACGGGCATCACACCAGCGATTGTCACCAGCTCAGGATGAGATCGAGCACCTCGTCCACCGGGGACACCTATCTCGGTATGTGTCCGGGCATAAGGAAGACCGAGGCACCCCAGAGGAAATCGACAATGCCCCCCATGGGGTCCACATCAACATCATTGCTGGAGGAGCTGCATCGGGCGGAGATAGTAGCCGAGGAAGGAAGCATCATGCTGAGCGGGCGAGCCGAGCTCCCGAGCCCCCCAAGGCCCCGCAGAGTGAACCACAGGCCCTGGTATTTTCAGACTAGGACCTGGAAGGGTTGACCACCCCGCATGACGACGCCCTAGTTGTATCGGCTACAATAAACCATTGTAATGTAAATAGGATTCTAGTTGACAATGGCAGTGCCCCCGATGTACAGTGAATTGCTCCAGCAACTTCCATTCTTGGATCATGCAGTTGGCCAATAACGCTCTCAGCTTTTGACTGAGGGCATCAGCTATGGGATTACCCTTTTCAGGATGATATTCTATTGTGAAGTCGAAGTCCTTGAGATACTCTAGCCAACGTCTTTGTCTCATATTCAACTCTTTCTGAGAAAATAGATGCTTGAGACTCTTGTGATCGAAGTACACAGTGAATTATTCTCCATAGAGATAGTGTCTCCAGATCTTTAAAGTAAATACTTCTGTGGCCAACTCTAAGTCATGCACCGGGTAGTTCTCTTCATGCTTCTTTAATTATCGGGAAGAATAAGTAATGACCTTCCCTTGTTACATTAATACACATCAGAGGTCAATGCCAGATGCATCGTATATACCTCAAATTTCTCCCCTTCAGTTGGTAGTGCCAATACTAGGGTGATTGTTAAATGATCCTTCGAGGCTTGAAAGCTCTTTTCCCATTCTTCATCCCACCTATAAGGAATCTCCTTGTGGCTTAGCCTAGTAAGAGGGATAGCGATCTTGGAGAAGTCCTTGATGAATCACTGGTAATAGCCAGCTAGAGCCAAGAAACTTTAGATCTCGGTTGCATTGGTCGGCCTTTCCCAATTCTTCACAACCTTGACTTTTGACGGGTCAACAGAAATCTCATCCTTCGAGATCACATGTCCTAGGAAGGACACTTCCTCAAGCTAGAAGTCGCAGTTGCTAAGTTTGGCGTAAAGTTGATTATTCCTTAATTTTTGTAATGCCATCCTTAAGTGTTCCTCATGATCTACTCTGGTCTTTGAATAAATCAATATGTCATCAATGAAGACCACTACAAATTGATCCAGATGAGGCCTGAATATGTTGTTCATCAACTACATAAAGGTTGTAGGGACATTCGTTAGTCCAAATGACATAACAACAAATTCATTGTGCCCATACTTACTCTGGAATGCGGTCTTATGAATGTCCTCATCCTTGATCCTTAGTTGGTGGTATCCTCACCTGAGATCAATCTTTGAGAAATACTTTGATTCAGATATCTGATCAAATAACTCATCGATCCTCGGCAGTGGATACTTGTTCTTGATAGTAAGGTGGTTCAACTATCGATAGTCGATGCAGAGTTTCATCGATCCTTCCTTCTTCCTTACAAATAACACAGGCGCTCCCCACAGGGAAGTGCTCGGTCTGATAAATCCTTTCTTCAAAAGCTCTATCAATTGCTCTTTTAATTCCTTGAGCTCAGTAGGGGACATCCTATAAGGTGCGACCGCCAATTGGGCACTGGCCCAATTGAATATAATCCGGGTCCATGAACTCAACAAGCTAGAAATCTAGACAAATTATTGAAGGATTCTTAGAAAATTCGTAACTTAACATAGGAAGCTCAGAATTAGGTGAAACCAAAGCCCATGCAACGACCATTGGGTAAGGAACAACTTTGATTGAAGAGTATAACTTCTATAAAATGGGCCTAATAGGAGGTAAGAGAGAGTTGGTGATAATGGGTCGAAACAGTTACAGAAAAAAATTACCCATTGAAAAAGGGATATCTTGGTCCATAGTCAACCACATGAGGTGAAACTTGACCCATTAGAAATATTGGGCCCTCAACCAAAACTCTTCTGTTGAGGAGAAGACCCAATTCACATCAGAACCTAAAGCTTTGTGTCTCTTTCTGCCAGCTATCACGAAGAGGTGCCACTATTGGGTAAATTCACACATAATTAATGGGAAATTCATAACTCTGTATGTGGTTGATGAAATGACCTAAAACCAAAGTCCTAATTTCTAATGAGATGTTAGCTACATCTTCTATGTTGAGGTCGAGGCCAAATTCCACTAGGATACTAGAGTTATACTCAAATTGACTCGGGCTACCAAAAGGTCATGACTGAAAAAGGGGAAAATAAATATTAATCTTTCGAAAATCATAACTCATGATAGGGATGCTCAGATGTGATGAAACCATGACCCAAAGTTAGATCTGAAAGTTGTCTTAATTTCATCTGAAGACATCCTAACCCCAATCTCATTAGAAAAGCACCCACTAGCATTTATGACCAGTGGTAGAAGGGTCACACCTGTTCCAACCCGAAGGGGTGCTTGGCATTAACCCCTCTTTAAACCAGTGACCCTGTGAGCGGTTGGAACCTTGTAGGATGTGAGAAAGGCCTTGGGAGGCTTGAAAACTATATAAGGGGTTGGTTCCAAGGGTGGTCAACCTTTTTGCAACACCTATTTTTAATTATCCACCATCTACGGTTTCCCTTGAGTGAGAACAGAGGTGAGGGACCTTGGCCCTGCGAAGGAGGGGCGAACATGCAGTTCCTAAACAATGGGTGAAGTCTTGGGTGGATCTAGGGTGTCGATCTCATCCCCGGATCGAAGGGTGAAGCTGAGGAGGATCTGGGGTGTGGATATTATCCATGGATCGTCAGTTAACATTTCAAAAGGTAGGCACCTAACCTCAAGCCTTAGGGGTCAATGAAGCATTAGAATGATTTTGAATTAGTTTCTATACATTAAAAAGGGACCAAGGGTATGGAGGCTAACCTCCTTTTTGTAGCCGATGAAGTTCTCGTTGAACATCCTCTTCGACTATTGGAAGAAGGTTTTGGTTCCGACGAGTAGCACCTCGAACCAGGTCTGAGCATTCTCCCACAAGGTGGTGACAAACGTCAAACATTTCACAACGTCTGAGGCCCGATGGAACACCAGGTTGGACTCAAAGCTATACATGTGGACGACGGGGTCGGTGGTGCCGTCGTATTGGGTGAACATCGACATTTGAAACTTTAGGGGGATCGGTGCCTCCATGATCTCCTGGAGAGAATGGGGCATGGAAGTCAGAGTCATCATTGATGAGCCCCCTGGTCCGTGCCGCCTAGAGGATGTCATCTAGGTAGCGAACCTTGCCCTCGAGATTGCGCTTGATCTCCTCGTAGCATCGTAGTCGTCGCACCATCTCTAGATTGGAATGTAAGGGCCTGGTGAGACCCCGTGAGGGTTGGCTAAAAGGGCGTCAGGAATGCATGGCGGAAAGGAGTGATGGCTCGCGCTCTTGGCGAGACTCCACAATGTGGGCGTGCCACCGCTCTGTGGGAGTACTGTCGGGGCTCGTTCCCACTCTGCCTGGCGATTGAGGAGGTCTTGGCATACCTCCAACAATGCCCAAATTTGGTAGCATATCTCAACCAACCTGTTCACGGCGGGGTTGAGTGGAGCTGCGCCATGTGGCGGATGAGTGGAAGAGGATGTTTCCTATGATTCTCGTCGGGAGATCAGGGCTCGTTGGGAACCTTGGGCCCCCTTACGGTTGCTAGTGTTACGTTAGCTTTCTCTGGGTGTCATGGCTTCCCACTCGATTCACACAAACAACGTCAAAAAGTATAGAGGCTCAAAAGTGTTCCCCTTTAACCTCGTACCACGCCTTTAAGATTTGTTTATTGGAGAAGAGTAGTAGGCCACCCTAGAGAGGACGACGTCAAAAGGAGGCCTGTGAGTAATCTCAGGGGACAATCCTCCGATGCTTAAGTTAGCGACTTAGCGAAGCAAAAAGAGAGAAGAGCTGAAGTAAGAGGAGAGTCGGAGAAGGTAGAATGGAGGAGCCTGAGCATAGGAGTGTGCGCCCGAAGAGTGCTCGGAAGGCTGTGAGAGTGCTCGGGGAGGTAGGGGAGAAGAACTCTAAGGGAATCTCTCTGGACCCACTTCTCAGATAGAGACTCCTTCCGTCACTATGTAGACGAGCCTCTCTCTTCTGTTGGTGTAGATCTCTGCTAGCACGAGTGTAACGACCCAAGATCCGGATACTGAGTCAAACCCGATATCACTATTTCAATGCTTCTCCACTTTAAGATTAAATGAGATTTGATGAATTTCAGAGGAAGAATAGATGTAGAAATGAAGAGACGAAGAAGGACAGAGAAGGAATAACCGCGGCCTAGAAGTCTGCAGCCTCTCCTCACCTTGCATATTATTAAAAATAGGGCAGTTTGAATATTACAAACAGAGAATAAAATACCCCTCATAATAGAGAGAAATAACCTGACTACCCTAATAACTAATAACAAGAGAGAAAACATAAAAAAGGGACTAAAACGCCGCTCTATCCTTCACCGCAACTACACTCCCCCTCAAGCTGAGTGTAGGTATCAAGCATACTCAGCTAGCCTAGACAAAGTTGAAATTGAGCAGCGGGTTCTCCTTTTGTGAAGATATCTACCACCGGTCTTGAGACTTCACATAAGGAACGCAAATTTCTCTAGAGTCAAGCTTCTCCATTATGAAGTGACGATCAATTTCAATATGTTTCGTGCAATCATGCTGGACTGGATTATTTGTAATGTTGATTGCAGCCTTGTTGTCGCAGTAGAGCTCCATTGGTAGACAAAGCCGAGGTCCATTAAGAATAGCTTTAACCAGACCATTTCTGTAAGACTGTAAAACAATTGGCCATGGCCCGATATTCAGCTACAACATCGGACCTCACATAAACTGTCAGTTTCTTACTCCACGCAATGGGGTTGCCTCCTATCCTTCCGAAGTGAGAGTACAAGAAACAAAACGAGAAATAAGAAACAAAACGAGAAATAGGGCAATGAGTACAAGCTCGGGAACCCTTCCGGAGTGCAATGGGAAGGTCATAGGGAGAGAAAGGCTCACCAGAGAGAGGACAAGTGGGCCCAGCCAATGCCCAGCCAACGCTGAGGGTGGTGGCTTATTGGAGGGTCCCCTCTTATGCTAGGTGCCCCAGGAATACTACTGTACAAGAGGATTTGTAGCATTCTCAATAGATGCAGAGGATAAAGGATCAAAAGGTGACACCAAAGGTAGTGGAAGAGAAGACAGAGTGGGAGTATCTTGCCCCTGAGCTAGAGTGGATGGATAATGGGACTGGTTTTCAAAGAATGTAACATCCTTAAGAACATATTTCTTACTAGTAAAAGGATCCAAACACTTGTCCTTTTGGGTAAGAGAACACCCCAAGAAAATTCCCCGAACAACCCGAGGATCAAGTTTAGTGCCACCAGGCATGAGACAATGAATGAAACACAAACATCCAAAGACACGAGGTGACAAAGAGAACAAGGGCTCAGACGAACAAAGAATGAGAGATGGCAAAGCAGATGAATCTACGAGATAAGATATGTAAATTCAGACAAGAAGTTTAAATGAGCAAACCATCAATTGTGAGACAAGCAATTTTTATAGTGGTTTAGCCAGATCCAAGATCTGCCTACATCCACTTCTCCACTCAGACTGAGTGAGGTTCCATACTTAGCCAAGAACTGATCACAACAGACTCAGTCTGCAACAATCGTTGTCACAGCTTCCCCAAGGAACAATGCCTTGCTTCTCCTACAACCCAGGAGGGAAAACCTAGAGGATCAACCTCCCTCCCTCTTTACCAAGAGGGAACCAGTGAGTTTCTCTCAACAATTCACCAAACCAGAGGTCTCAGACCTCTCTTCCTCTGATTCCATAGAGGAAAGAAACCTAGAGAATACTCTCCCTTCCTCTGAAAGAATCCAGAGGGAACAAGGAACAAATTCAAAACAAGGAACAAAATGAAATGGAAAAGTTTCGAATGAAAAATAGCAAAAGCAATGTGGCTTCAAATTGAAGCGATCTCCTAAGAGCTTGGGCTGGCTGCACTCAAATCTCTCTTCCTCTTAAGGTGATACTCATTTTCTTTTTCTACTACAGTGGCTCTCTCTCTCTCAATATGCAATGGCAGCAATGGCAGTAGCTTCAGCCTTGCTCTTCGAAGGAGGAGGCAGCCTTTAAATAGAACAAGGGCTCTGTAAGGTTTGGATGAGGTAGAAAACCTAGTGAAACCTCATTGGTCCACCTAGCACACTGAATATTCTTCATCTGGAATCCTCTGAAAAAGTGTGCCACCTTTTCTTGGATCACGTGCCATTGTATCGCTGGAGTTAGTGATCTTAATCCGGTCTGAATTCAGGTTGCGAAACTAGGATTCGGATCTTCAAATTTGTTAGTTCATGATGATCTACATCTACCTATTCACTTAGGCATTTATTTGTGCACCGACCTTTCTTCTGAGATAACTGAGGTGCACCGACCATACTAGAAGATTTTAAATAGTTACATTGACCTTTCTTCTGAAATAACTGAGGTGCATCGACCTTACTAGCAAATTTAATATAGCTACACCGACCTTTGTTCTGAGATAACTGAGGTGCATCGACCTTACTAGCAGATTTGAAATAGCTGCATCGACCTTTCTTCTGAAATAACTAAGGTGCATCGACCTTACTAGCAGATGTCGAAATAGCTGCATCGACCTTATGTTGCCTAGAGTTGTTCAGCTACATCGACTTTTATGGAAAAGTTGCATCTAGCCCCCTAGATGCCAATTTATAATTGGCGTCCCACCCTGTGTTTCCCCATGATCTTCTTCCATTTCTGGAACTCAATCAATTCTAATAACTCCAGATACTCAGCAAGCATACTTTCATCATGAAAGTCTACATAACGTGGGAAAAGAATTTTACCAAGTTCAATCACTGATTCAGCCAGCATTGGAGCTTCAGTTTCATGTTCTACTTTCTCAGGTTCTCGACGGATGGTTTCTGTGGTATAGGTTTGTTGCCGCTTGGCTGAAACTTCTACTAGATTTTCTTTACCCTTGCCAGATTTCTCTTTAGCCAGCCCAGAAATGGTTCCTTTAGGATGTGCCTCCTTCGATCTTCTTTCATAGTGTTGGACAGCGACAGGTTGCATGGACAAAGGGTCCGTCGGCTGCTGCTCCTCCATTGCCTTCCTCTTCCCCTTGCTCTTGGTGACCGGAGAAGACATGATGGAAGCAGTGAGGAGTGAAGGACGAAGAATAGTAAGACGGGTAAGAGAAATATGGAGAATGAAAACAGAAAGGCCAACGCCAAGATATGGAGAGGATTAGCAAGGACGTAGGGAACGTCGATGCAGAAGGTTGCTCTGACCTGGATGAAGTGGGTTTAAAAATGAAGAAAACTTTGAAATAGGGTAAAGTTATATAGTGTCTTCTGTCGACTTTACCAACTTCAACATTTTGTTCCCAGACTATCTTTCTCTTTAGTTAAAATGCCTTCTTTACACATAAATGGTTTTTAGCGTATAAAGATTATATCATATTCCATTAACCTTTTGAAATTAATCCTTTAATGTATAATCAATGGTAATGAAGCCTTCTAATCAAAGTACAATGTCCAGTCCAATGTCCATTAATCTTACTTATTATTTTCATTAGATAAAACTGATTTAAAATCTGTCTTATATTGAACTTAAATTCATTTTTTCAATTTTTGAAATAGAGCCCAGAGTTAACCATATATTTTTCATTTTCCTTGCATTTTCTTGACTGAGCATTCTGGTATGACTACGCCTTTTTACTCAAGAAAACATGTTTATTAGACACCAGAATCCCTGGTTACTCAACGCAGTCTACCTTTATGCTTCAATTTATGAACAAAGATGGCTTCCATTATCATGACATGACCTCTGAACTTCATTGATCCAGATGGTCAGTTTCTCAAATGGATGTGCCATTACTCTGCCTTTTCACATTTTCATTTAATGGCATATTCCCTGGTCTAATATCAGATTTACTTAAAACATAGTTTAAGAACATTATAAGACATGATCTTCTACCAGATTGTCTCATTACTTACAATTTTCAGCAAGGGACCAGCCCTCACATCCTCCACTCGGCATCGCCGAGTTACCCGCGGGTTCGGGGTGAGTGTCGGGTGAGCAGGCGACCAATTACGGCCTGTTTGCGTTGCGAAACGTGCTCGCTAGTGGGTCCAAGGTCGTGTCACATCAACCCCCAAGGCTCTTCAGATGCCGCTTTCCATTTCTATCATTCTGAATAAAGTAAGCATAGATGTGGCATTGGTAGACACCGGGGCTTCTATTAATGTCTTTCCGCTCAGCACTTTAAGGGCCTGCAATTTAAAAGATTCACTAAGGCCTACCCAGACTACTATTGCAACATATGATAATTCACGGAGGACGTGTCACGGGGTGGTCACCATTCAGGCTGAACTTGGGCCGCTTACAATGCCCATTGAATTCTCTGTGCAAGATAACGACCACATGTTCAAAGCTATTCTGGGTCGACTGTGGATTGATAATCTCAATGTTGTACCATCCACTATTCATCAATCCCTTAAATTCTTTTTCCAAGGGAGGGTGGTCAAAGTCAAAAGTATTTCCATGTTCTAGTCTTTCAAGGCTATTTCAGAAAAGATTTTACTGACACTCTGGCCTAGTAATCGGCCCATTATCTCAGTACTAGACCTTAACTTTCCATGGGCCTATGAGCCACGCAAGCCCATTGTTGCACCAGTCAATATCAAATAGAAGCTCAAGATAAGAGATTCTAAGGGCTTGAGCATTATATTGATGCTAGGTTATTAGCCGGGGAGAGGTCTCGGCCCATAATTGCAAGGGCGCACCAAGCCGGTCCCAAGGGGCAGGAAAATGAGAAGGAGGGGCCTTAGTTATCAAGAGTCCTCATTATCAGTTTTGGGAGATTCGAGGCCATTAACTTGGGACTACTGTCAGCACTTTATCAGAGGCCCTATCTAGCCAGGTACCTTAAAGGCATCGTCGAGTCAGCTTAACAGAGAAGATACAACTTGCATAGTTGATGCCCCGCCATTGCTGCCTAGGGGGCCTATTGATGATATGATTGATTTCAGTGAAGTTTTTTCAAGGTTGTTCTATGAAGAAGGCTGCCAGAGAAGCCTGGAGGTGTGACTTGTGCAGTACGGGCCAAAGAAGCCGGCTCATTGTCCGTGGGAAATTGAGAGCTCACCCGTCACTTTGACTTGGTCTCCTTCCCGCCTACTTTCATTCTTCCAAAAGTTTGATTTTATATTCGCTCACCTCCTTTTGTGATCAACCCTCTGCTATTCCAGCCTCCAGCTAATTTTCTCATTTTTAAAGTCAGTGATTAACACAATGAAAATATATTCACATATGCCTAACATTGATGCTAACCATATGCACAAGCAAACAATTTCAATAATTTCTACGCAACAGAGTGAGTCAAATGGCTTTTATTCAACGGTGACCCAAAATCAATGCAGTTCGAGTGGCAAAATGAATTAACCAGTAAATAAATCTCGATGCACTTTAAAGTTGAATGTACCTTATCTTCTTCAGCAGTTAGAACATAATCCCTGTCTTCCTGCCAAAGGAAACACAAAATTAGTATAATTTAATGTCTCTTCAGCTAAATAAAAGTTCTTCCAATATATAACAATTGGCATAGCATAATTGCATGTTCAAAAACTCACTTTCTGAAATCAACACACAGAGATAAAAGGACAATTTTTTCATCATAAGGGATGGGAGAAAATGGCATCCATGGGCCATCTTTATGTAGGGCAATGCAAAAAAGTGGCATCCATTTTCCCCTTCTCCCCCCCCTTCTTCTGTGTGTCTCAGGTAGGTGGCCGGGTTGGAGGGGAGGAGGAGACATCCACCCATAGCTGCAGCCTTCCCTGACTCAGTATCTCAAGTATTTCAATAAAAGTGCGCATGGGTCATTGTTGAACCCCACAAAGTTCACAAGCCATGTCTGATATTTTTCAGAAATGAAAAGATTAAATGCACGATGTGACGGCCATAAAACGACAGGGAATCGTCGTCATCATATGGGGGCCCGCTAAACGGGACTTTTCACAAATCTGCATGCTTCTATGCACGAAAAAAATTATTAAATAGTTGATGAGCAGAGTGGAGTTGCTCACTCACGCGTAAAATCAACTATAAAAGAAGCTACAAGTTCGTTTAAGCCGACTTTGGCGCGCCGGGGTGTTGTTCCCAACTAGGCAGCAGTCCCGTGGAACAAAAGCAACCAAAAGCAGACAAATGAAGGGTTCTCCACGTGCTGCAGCCTGAGTTCCAACAATAACAAATGCCTGAAAAGGATGGGAGGTCCCTTTTTATAGCCAAGCAAGCCAAGGGAGCAAGACCCCCCTCCCCCCTCCGCCCCTCTTTCTTCTCTCTCGGATGGCGCATGGACCGGAGGGGGACCCCCTCTGGTCGGACAGCACCGGAGGTCCCCCCTCCGGTGGTATTGGACCAGAGGGGAGCCCCCCTCTGGTGATCTGCAGACCGGAGGGGCCCCCTCATGTCATTGAAAGCCGCAGGGGGTCCCCTCCGGCACACCCAGACCGGAGGGACCCCCCTCCAGTCATCATACACCGGAGGGGGGCCCTTTCCGGTGTGTCTGTGTGAACAGTGTAAACATCACCCTCTCTTAAGGTTTGACAAGGTTCCTTGCTCAAGGTAATGGTAGCCGCATGGAAGACAGCAATTAAAGCGGCGGCATATGGGAGGGTTCTATTCCTATTATGGCGACAACTAGTGATATGAGCAAAGAAGATAGCAGGGAAATTGATCGGTCATCTTTCAATAGGCTAGAGATAAGAAACATTTGTTGGTCTGTGACTTTTTCCCTGCCTCCTATCTTGGGAAGTAATATGGTAGTCACCATATGATGGAGAATGCACTGCAAAGGGAGAAAATGATTTGCATTCAAGCCACTACCGGATCTGTCCTTCATTTCTTCCCCTGTCAGGAGCTCATACACCTCATGTTCATCACACATGGCATCTTCATAAACGACTCCAGCATCAGGCATGTTAAAAGCAGCAGCTAAATTATGACGTGAAATACGAATAGATTTTCCATTCACCACAGTCATATACTTGTTATCTTTGATAATCATGTTTCCATAGAACTGAAGGATAAGGGAATGATGGATTTTGCGGTGATCGGCCATAAACGAAGCAAGATTCGGTTGGTGCTCTATCAAAGGGAGCAGTTCAGGGAGTGCCTTGTGTAAATCATTAAAATCAACTACTCGCGATCGGAGAACTTTCCGATCCATCATCTTGAACTGTGCGGGTGTGGGCTTCTGCTGGAGGGCTTGGTTTTCTTTGCTCTTAGCCTGGATTTCCTTTCTTTGGCTGGGTTCCTCTCCCTCAGTTGGTTCTTTACCCAGCGCACACCTCTTGGGAGCCATGTGAAAACACTTCAAATGGAGATGGAAAGAGGAGAGGAGTGGATCGATCTATTCAATGATTGAGCCCTTACCTCGGATGGGAGGGTTCTCCACCGGTTCACCACAAGGGCCGAAGAAGCGGCCGCGGATGCTCATCCAAGGTGAGATCGTGGGTATCGTGGCGTCGTCCACTCTCTCTAGGGCTGGAAAGGGTGAAGGGAGTGGCAATGAGGGGTTTTGTGGATGAAAGGAGGGCGGCATGGGGTGTGTAGGGGCTTTAGGGCATGAAGCGGGGAGGGTTCGAAGGGGTTTGAATGGGTTTCGAACTCTTGTGGACCGGTTCGTGAAAGGACGCAACCGGAAGGTGTCGACACCGGTTGAGTCCGGTTCTGCATGAAGAAGAAAAAACAACTCCCAGGGTCAGGTGTCGACTCTGGGTGTCGACACCTCCCTGTGGCCAAGGAGATGAAGTTCAGCAGGGCATTTCAAAGGGATTTTTGAAGTCCATGGACTTTTCAAGGAGAAACTTGATGGGATTCATGCGAGCAATGAGATGAATCTTATGAGCTAAGAAATAATGATTCAATTTCTGAACTACCTAGACTAAAGCTGTGCAGGTCTTCTCCATACCTGTATATTTCTGCTCATAGGGGTTGGGAAGCTTTGACAAGTAGTAGACTACCCTTTCCTTTCCTTCATCATCCGCTTGCGCCAGGACAGCACCTACTGAGTCATCTAGGACAGAAATATAGAGAACAAGAGGTTTGCTTGGGACTGGTGGCCTTAGGACAGGAGGATTTGATAGATAATCCTTCAATCTGTCAAAAGCCGCCTGACACTTGTCATCCCAATAAAACTTAACTCCTGACTTAGTAAGCTCGTAAAACGGCCTACACCTTTGTGAGTGCTGAGAGACAAATCGGCGGATAAATTGTAACCTCCCGATTAATTCTCGAACTTCTTTCAAATTTCTGGGTGGAGGCATATGTCTTATTGCCCTTGCCTTGTTGGGATCGATATCAATACCCCTCTTACTAATGATAAATCCAAGTAATTTTCCCATCGAAACACCAAATACACATTTCTTGGGGTTCATTTTCAATTGATATTCTCGTGCTCTCTGCAATACCTTTGCTAAAACCCTAGGATTCTCAATCCTTGTCCTTGATTTCACTACCAAGTTATCAACATACACCTCAATATAAATGTGGATCATATCATAAAAGATAGTCATCATGGCCCTTTGGTAGGTGGCTCCGACATTCTTAAGTCCAAACGACATGACCACATAACAATATGTACCCCAAGGCGTAGTGAAAGATGTCTTCTCTTGATCTTCCTCAGCCAAACGAATCTGATTATAACAAGAAAAGTCATTCATAAAAGAGAGAGTTTCGAACCCTGCCGTATTGTCAATTAAAACATCTATATGAGGAAGGGGAAAATCATCCTTAGGACACGCACGGTTAAGGTCCCAAAAATCTATGCAAATCCTTACCTTTTCATCATTTTTCATAACCGAGACGATGTTAGCCACCCAATTGGGATAGAGGACGACTTTAACGAATCTAGCCTTATGGAGCTTATCGACCACTTCTTTCATCTTTAATGCCATATTTGGGTGGAAACGCCTTAACCATTGTTTGACCGGGATAGACCCTGGCTTAAGTGTTAAGCGGTGTTCAACAAGCGCATGGTCCAAACTCGGCATATTCTCGTAACTCCATGCAAACGTGTCATTGTATTCTTGGAGAAACTGAATGAGTGACTCTTCTTTAGAAGGTGGCAA
>JANBPO010006007.1:0-17680 GCA_024336825.1 Amorphophallus titanum
GCTACCGGCCCGAGTATGACGCAGGCGGTGGCCGACGCCGTGCGCGGCCGTTGCAATGTGATCGCGGTGTCGGACGCCTACCGGTTGGCGCCGTGGGCGGACCTGCTGGTGTCGACCGACCGGAAATGGTGGGACTACCACCGGCCGGAGTTCGCTGGGCAGAGGTTCGCCGGGGTCGAAGTGCGCGACGTGGAGAGGTTCCCCGGCGCGATCAGCGGCGAGAACTCCGGGCTGCTGGCAATGCGGGTTGCGGTGAGCCTGGGCGCGACGCGGCTTCTGCTCTGCGGGTTCGACATGGGCGGGTCGCACTTCTTCGGGCAGCACCACGAGCCGCGATGGAACACGACCCCTGCGCGATTCGAAGTGTTCAAGCGCCAGTTCGCGGATTTCAAGCCGCGGGGTGTCGAAATACTCAACTGCACCGAAGGGTCTGCCCTGAAGTGCTACCCAATGGCGAGATTGGGAGACGTCCTTGAGAGCATGGCTCAACCTGCGCTACACGCTGCCTGAGCGCGTCGAGGTGTTCCGCGCCGGGCTGAAACGACTGGGCTACGAGGTGATGCAGGGCACGACCCTGACGCCAGTGGCCGGCGATGTGCTGGTGACGTGGAACCGGATCAACATGGGCAACACCGCGGCGCTGGCATTCGAGCGCGCGGGTCTGCCGGTGCTGGTGGCCGAGAACGCATCGTGGGGCAACGACTTCGCGGGAGGGCACTGGTACACGCTGGCGCGTGGTCGGCACAACACGGCCGGCTGCTTCCCGGTGGGCGGCCCTGAGCGATGGGATGCGCTGGGCGTCGAGCTCGTGCCCTGGCGCACCGGCGGCGACGAGGTCGTGATCCTGTCGCAGCGGGGCATCGGGAGCGTGGGCCTGTCGATGCCGGCGGGCTGGGCGCAAAAGGCGCAGCGGAACAGCGGTGGCCGCATCCGCCCGCACCCCGGCAGGCATCCGGCGAAGCCCCTGCAGGATGATCTGGCGCAAGCGCGCGAGGTCTGGACGTGGGGCAGCGGAGCGGCGATCAAGGCGCTGCTGTGGGGCATCCCGGTGCGGTCGTTCATGCCGGACTGGATCGGGGAACAGGACAACACCGACGCGGGCCGGCTGGCGATGTTCCGGCGGCTCGCATGGGCGCAATGGCAGCTTGCAGAAATCGCGAGCGGCGAACCATTCAAGCGGCTGCTGGCCGCGTAACGGCGAGAGTGTGATGAGCCAGAAATGCATGGCGAGAATAGTTCCTGTCCCGGCGGAAGATGGGGAAACGGCCCATCGAACGCAGGGAGAGTTCTGCTCTAGTGTTGTTCTATAGATCTGCTCAATACGTATCAATTTATTTTTTCGATCTACTCCCCCTTTATAAAGGACTTAGGCGATGGGTGAGTGTACACCACCTTTTTCCCACCCAATCTTCCACATGTAATGATTACAGGGCCTTAGTCTTCCACGTGGTCGGATCTCTTGTTCTGAGCCTTGCAGTAGATCACGTGCCCAATCATTATCATGAATGAATCAGGGACCACATGCCTTCCTTAAAACTCATGAGCATCTTGACCTTGTTCTCTTGATCTTTTTCTCAGTAAAATCCCTGTAAAGAAAAAGTATTTTGTCAAATACATTGTCAGCATAGATAAGTGTTTGTTAAACACATATGCACAGACTATATCATGCAGCTAGCACAGACCTGAGATGAAGTGCATCGACTTCTGTATGCATGAAACGCAACGTGCACTGACCCTTTGCATGCGTTCAGCAAACCATGCACCGAATTTATATATGAAGAAGGATGAATATGCATTGACCTTGAATAGACACAAGGTAGTAGTGCACAGACCTTGCACCAACCTTTATGCGTGCTCAAGGCAGATGTGCACGGACTAGCAACCTTATATGCACGACCTCTATGGATAAGATAGAATATGTACAGACCATGAGATGTAGGATATGAGGACTTGAACGACCTAAGGTATGCATACTGCACCGACCATGCGTGCAGTTCCACATAAACTTGTACCTACCTTGAACCTTTAACTCCTCACCCTACACCGACATTATTCTACTAGAGACAAACTGTTGGGTTCAGTGCAACCCCTCTTTGTCTTTGACAATAATTTTGATGATTCTAATATATTGTGTGTTTTACATATGTTTTAAAGTGAAAATAACCTATGTAAGTCTTGTGGAAAATATCTTGAGGAAATGAGCTCACATGTTGATATTCTGGCTTGCAGGGTTGAAATGCCCTTGAGTGGGTTCAGATTGCATTGCACTGTCGAGGTAGTTTTTCTATTGCCCTTGCAAGGGTTGACCCTATGGGTCACCCTCTGGCTCTTTGAGCCTTGGTTTTCACCATGTTGTTCAACTGGTCTCTTAATGGTAAAATCAGGTTCCTTGAGTCTGCTTTCCTCTGAGGTATGTTCAGCTGGCCGTTCAGTAATAGGTCATGGGTTATGATATGATAATATTGAAGATGGTTCTCACTTGTCATGGCAACTGGGTTTTTCCTTGGTTAGTGTTGTAGTTCATGTCTTGCTTGAACTATATTGGAACATAGTTAATCATGCAGAAGTCGCGGGGGAGTGTGTGCTGGGTGAGGGGGAGCTCCGGTGGTGGTTGCGGGTAGTGGAGAGGAGTGGAGGGGGGACTTGGAGGAGGGACGTGGGGTGGTTTCGTGACGGCGAGAGAGGGCCACATCCACTACTTTGGGCATCTGCTCGTTCTCACACTGCTTCCGAGGCTTTAGTCCTCACTCCTCCTCTTGATTTTTCGCTTCTTCTGTAGACCATTCCTTGTGATCAGGGTCTCCGCGCCCTAGTGAGAGAGTTCTAGCCCCCGCCTCTCTTCCTTTTCTCCTTATTCATCTAGTCTGGTCTTAGTACCACTCCTTCATGTTAAGCCACTTCAAACCTTGGCTTCCAATCCTTTATCTATCATTTGAGGACAAATCCCATGATGATCAACACCGCCTCCGGCGACAGCTGTTTCAACAAAGGAGCACAAGGTAGTATATTGGCATAAGTACGGATTTTCATAATGTCATTGCTCATTCCTTCACGTATGGTTTTCAAAATAAAGTGCTTCTTAACTCGATTAAGAGTGGTATTTTTTTTCCAGGCCTTTATCTTAAGTCTTTATGGTTATTGAACTTCGAAAAGAGTCTTATGCTTGCTTCACAGCACTTTGGCTATAAGAACCCCGTGTTGGGAGTTTGGCATTCTCTCCCTGCTTGTTAAGGGTAACCCTTAGCTGGGCACTCCACACACTTCATGGTGTCCTTAGTCGGGATCCTTTGGGTAAGCACCGTTGCTGCCTTGGCCATGCCATGGGCATGCGTGAAAGTCTTTTTCTCTTCTTCACTTGGCCAAGTGCAGGGGCAAGAGGTTGACGGATGAAATGACCGACCTAGGTACTCCCCAATACGATAGAAGTCTCAAATAGGGACAGTCTTAACCCAAAATAAAATGAGTTTTCATGATATATCTAGCCAAAATGACTATTATGAAAATCAAAGTCAAAATTTAATAAATGTAAAATCATAAAATAAAAGCATGTCAAGAGAGACAAAGTCCCCGTAGGGAAAACCCTAGTCGTATGCATGTCAAGGGTCTAAAAACAATCAAAGGCATAAAGTTCAGGCGCAACAGACCATCTCTTTAAGGGGTAATATCTTGGAAGGAATTCGAGTCCTGATATCTCCCATCCTGCATAAATATTTTTATCTCCAATTGTTCTTCTCTTCTCCCTCCGAGGCTAAATGTTTCTCGGGTATGGCCTTGGTAGGGGCATCGTTAGCCAAGGGCAGCCGATTATAGGGCGCCACCCTTCAATGCACGCCCAGCTTTGGGCAGCTCTATTATTTTTATTCAGGGTGCTACATTGTCAAAGGCCGTTTGACATTCTTCATCCCAATAGAAGGGAACGTCCTTCATCATCAACTTATGAAAGGAGTGACACCGCCCTGACAAGTTGGATATGAACCGCCGGATATAAGCCAGACGGCCCTATAGAGATCTCAGCTCGGAGAGGTTCCGTGGCGGAGGTAGCTCTTGAATGGCCCTAATCTTTGGAGGGTCTATCTCAATTCCCTGATATCTGATGATAAAGCCCAAGAATTTACCGCTCGATACTCTGAGCGCGCACTTCATGGGGTTCATCTTTAGTTCATATTGCTTGAGCCTCTGGAATATGACTCGGAGGTCCTGCAGATGGTCTTCCTTTTTCTTGGTCATGACCACCAGATCATCTATGTAGCACTCGACCTTGTGATAGAGCAGTTCATCAAATATCCTGCTCATCGCCAGCTGATAAGTTGCATCAGCATTCTTCAGTCTGAACGACATCCTTTTTTAGTGGCAGATGCCTTTGGGGGTTCGAAAGGCAGTATGGACCCGGTCATGCTCTGCAATCCATATTTGGTTATATCCGGATGACCCATCCATAAACAACAGAGCTTCGTAGCGGGTTGTGGCATCGACCATGACATCCGTCATTGGAACCGAAAAGCCATCTTTGGGGCATGCTTTATTCAGATCTCGGAAGTTCACATATCTGGATCTGCCCATTCTTCTTTTTCACGTGCACAATGTTAGCCAGCCACGTGGTGTATTGGTTTTCTTCAACGAAACCCACATCAATGAGCATGTCTACTTCTTTGCATATCTGAGTGATGAGTTCTGGCCTCATGCGCCGTGGTGGCTACTTTACCGGCTCGACCTCATGGTTTATAGCTAACTCATGTTGGGAAACTGCAGGGCTGAGTCCTGCCATCTCCTTATAGGTCCAGGCAAAGCAATCCTGGTATTCTTGTAGTAGCTAGACATACAGCTTTTGTTCTTCAATCGATAACTGGGCACTGAGGAAAGTCGGCCTAGGATCATCTTCAGTTCCCGTGTCATGCCCTGAGCTTTTATTACAGCGGAAGACTAGCTCGAGGAAACGTGTACAGCCGGCATGGAAAGTCTCTTGCAAGTAAGAAATAATCAGAGCGCAAGATAATCACACATAAGATGCAATTGTACAATAATTCAATCAACTTTCACTTTTATTGATACCATCAGATGCTAAAAATCCAATTACATCAACTATTCCAAATCCATTTGACTCAATAAAGAGAAAATTACATTGACTCTATCTACAACTTGAAAGTTTACCACTTACTCTCGCGACAATGTAAAGAACCAATCCTGAGCTGGGCCTTCTAAGGATAGACTAAAGAAATAAGCCATCAAGTTTTGGCCATGCTGGAATTGGGCCAACTCATACAAAAACTCCTTTAAGTGCACATAGGGGTCACCTACTCCACCATAGCGATGATATACAGGAATCTGTGAACGTGGTGGAAGTTGAAGACCTTGGAATGCAAAGGGGATGCTCAAAGAAGTTTGAGGATCAATTCGACGTTAGAGTTCATCAAGCTGGCATTGGGCTTGAGCAATCATCTCCTTAATGGGGAAAGTTTGAGAAGAATGCAAGTCAGCCTGAGCAAGGAAGGGTGAATTGGGGCCAGGATTATGGTAATGGGTGGAATAAAGGGATCCGGCCTGAGGAGAAGAGAAGCCCATTCCGAGAATAGGAGGATGTGTGGGCCTGGAGGGATCATAAGAACAAGGACCCACCGGGCTAGCAACTGGATTGGTGGAAGAGAAGGGCATGTTAGAAGGGGTAGGCCCGTTAAGTGAATGAGGAGATGGACCCGCGTGGAAAGAGGAATCCACGCTGGGATAGAAAGACGGAGAAGAGGAGGGATAACACATAGGAGAAGAACACTCCATGGTGGAAATGGAGACTTTATACAGTGAAAATAAGAAGAATACAATGAAGGAGACAAACCTAAGACGACGAGACTAATCAAACAGACACACGAAGCAGACTAGCCAAAATGGGCGTAATCAACGAAACTAGTATCAATGATAAGGACGCAACATAAAACAACCCAAAACGGGCCTAAACAAGCCCAAACAAACAATATGGGTGTGAGAGGATTCCACCAAGATCAAAGAAGTTGATATGATTGTTAATTTTTATTTTTCCAAAGTTCTGGCGGGCCTTTTAATGATTTGATTTTGATCAATTCTCTCAAGATAGGAAACCTATGGGGAATAAGGTCCAAACTTTAGGTTAATCTATGGTTGACTCTCTCATGACGTATGCAACATGCAAACTTGAGGGTGGGAAGGTACAATCGGTCCTGCATCCGTGTGAGAATTCACGGCTCACGGAGACTTACGGAGGTCCCGCATAAGGTCACCTAGTCAGCTCCAAGGAATATAGAGATGAGAGGATCCCCTACCAAGGTGGGAATGCAACTAATCATGATAGAAATGCATGAATCCTATGCGCACTGGAGTGCATGCAAAAGTCTAGCCTAGGTCTAACAATCAATGATCAATAATAATGAGAAATATGACCATGAACATGTTCATCTTCATTATTATTTTAAAAATATGGAAAAATACTAGGTGAGCGAATGCTCAGTAAGACTTCAATCTCTTGTTCCAAGCTAGCTTTACGTGATTAATGAATTAACATGAATATGCATGTATGAGATAAGCAGGTAAATAACAAGAATTATAACTAGGCACGAGATAGAGCATGAAGAGAACAATTTTCAAGAGAGCATATCTCATAGGGACAAGCATGTGGAGGATGTATTACGAACAAGATATCATGAGAACGTATAGCACAACTATGGATTGGTCATTCGAAGTTTTTTACCCTTTCTGGGCCAAGTCAAATATCATATCGTATCATATCAAAGTGAAGAACATATCATGTCGCATTCAAATTGGAAATTGTCTAGACTAAATCGTGCTTATCATTGGTGCAATGTCATACCCAATCATCATTCATAGTACCGGTATATGTCTAGGCTTTGCCTCGCCCTTGGGACTAGATTTGGGCCCCCACAAATACTCAACCTAGCATTGAGTGTCAAGTTTGGACCCATTGCCCTGCATAAATTTTCTAGACAATATCCATGTCATATATAATGACCAAAGGAATTCCAAGAACTAAGCCATTGTAGGAACATTAAGGTAGATTCATGGATTTCAAGGAATTCAATGATAGAACTTTAGTCAATGATGACCTTGTGATAAATCACATAAAAATCGGGACATACATGAATATGGGACAAATTGGCATCCACGTAGGCCGCCACCAATTATAGAATCCACGTCCCCGACGGTGGTCGCCAATTCTATGAACAGTACAGGCATGAAGGAAATCACGTCACCTGTGACGGACGCTAATTCCAATATGGCATCTACTATGTTGGATGCTAATTCCAGACAGTGACAGGACTCTCACAGAAAACCTAAATAGCACTTTATGATGGCTAGGGTGTCATGTTTCTTCAAAGTGACATGACAAGACATGGTGTTTAGGGTTTTTAGGGTATAATCCACTTGGCTTCCTTGAGGGATTCCAAGACTAGCGAAGACTTACAGAGGCCTTAGAGAAAGAAATTCTAATCCGATTGAAGGAATATCCGGCGGAGGGTCATTCAATCTCCAAGAATTGAGGTGTCAACGTGAAAACTAGTGAAAACAGGGACTCCATCTCGTCTATGAGACAGTAGTGCTAATAGACCTGCAGTATGGGTCAAAACACGATAAAACATGAGAGATAGCAAAATCGCATCCAAGCAGGTGGGCGCTAATTAAAAATACGCGTCACTATAAAAGGACACCAATTCTTGTATGGAAACTTCTGGATTCCAGCAGATTTCTACATAAACCTGCCCAGTTCGCATGCGCGATGGGGGGCTCTTCTTAGACCTGGGGCGAAGCCATGCCAGATTGTCAACTCAATTCTTCGACCCCAGGCTGTTGAAGGAAGTATTTGCTTTCCATTCCATCTATTTGGGCTTCATTTGGTCATCATTTGGTCATCATTTGCCCTCTCTTCTTCTCCCTAACTTTTCTAATTTTGTCACAGTTTCTGGATTTTCTGCTCATCTTTTGAACCTGTGCGACGGGGCGCTCTTCGTCAGTTCGGGGCGGAGTCACGCTTCATCCTCTTCATCCTTCTTCGACTCCATATTAAAGAGGGGAGTGTTAGTGTTCATTTACATCTCTTTGGGCTTGTTTTCCTCATCTCCATGCTTAGTTCTCCTCTCCTACTTTTAGCAAATCGTCACTGTCTCCACACAGTCTTTGCACAATTTTCTGCACGTTCTGCATTTTTCTCCGTCTTGCGTCGCCTCTCCCTGTAGTTATATTGTGTGATAGTTCATGTTCTTCATATCCATGCATGCAGAACACTCTCACCTTTTATTTGCACCCATTTATAGGGGTTAAAAACCCTCCCCCGGTGTATTCTCCCCTTTTTTTTCATGCTGTTTTATCACTTCGGGACACACACTACACTTCAAATTCTAATGGGTTTTATCTCTTTTTGTGGCTTTGTTTTGCAGGAGATTATCAATAGGATGTGAGGCCCTTGCTTTCTAGCCAGTTAGGAGGTGAGGAGGTGCACCCACGATCAGTTCCCCGCATCCCTTTCAAAGCGCGATCACGTTGTAGAGGTTCGTCTTCGGGCCGCGTCTTCTTCCTCATTTTCCCAAGGTACATGGTAGGTTTCTATTCATCATAGCATTTATCCCTGGAGAGGGAGAATTCTACTGCCCGGAGAGAGCGGCCAAACGAGGTCCTACCAAACCAAATGAGACCCAGCTCTTTTGAGTGACAGCCCCTCCAGGGCCCACTAGCTTCAAGCCCAATAACCCACTCAGATCAAGCGCTTCTTAGGCGACCTTCGGGTTCGAAAGTCCGAGCGTCAGATTGATCAGGAAGATCCCTTTGGGAACCTGATATATCCTACCCGAGCCTTGCACCTATCGCTCGGGAGCCCCCTTGAGCTAGTGCCCCATGCTCAGATTGACTGATGAAAGCTTATCCGCGCGACCGTTACGTACCCTTTAAGAGCATGGAGATCAAGGGGAAAAGGGAGATTAAGAGTCCTCGTTATATAAAGAGCCCACGAAGAGGATGTAACCCCCCCTGAAACTCCTCGACTCACAGGGCTCTTACATCCCTTGAGTCGCTATATAAACTTGGGAAGCCCTCCTACAAAAAGGTGAGTGCTACTAAGCCACTCTAATCCTGAGCAAGAGTCACTTCACCACTTGGTGGAGAGGGATCTTGCGCCCCTACCTCCTCCTACCTCTCTCCATAGCACTAAAGCTCTATCTGATTTGCTAACTTAAGCATCAGAGGGTTTTTCCCAGGGAACCATCCCTGGGCACCCTTGATCCATATCCCTTCTTGCAGTTCTTACAATCGTGGTCGCCAACCTCAGCTCAGGAACAGCGCGAGATCGTCCCGTTTCATCTGGCGCCCTCTGTGGGAAAAGAGCAAAGAGCCAGCATGGTATGAAGAAGCTCCAGTAGGAGGACTGCCGGCGACAAGGGAAAGGCCGTGGCGACGAAAGAAGGCGCACCTTCCCATCCGACGGGGGATACCCCTCTCACACTAGCGACCCAGCCGGCAGACTGCCCCCACTCGCGGTGGAAGAGCAACTCCCCACCGGGAGCGCAGACGCTCTTCAAACCCTCAACGCCAAACTAGACAGCCTCATTGATCTAATGAGGACCCAGGTGGCTAGGGAAGAGAAGTCGTGACTCCCTCGGGAGAGCCCCCCCCATGGATATGCCTCCCTGCAAACCACCGGGGGATGTTTCACCCTCCGGGGGCGGCGGCTCATCCGCAACTGGTCAGGAGGACCATCACACGCCCCTTCCCCAGAGTAGGAAGCCTCCTCCACCCCGAGGAGGGAGAAGTCTGGAGCGCATCGGCCGTTTCTGGAGACCGAGGCCCCCGAGGGGTGCCGGGGTAGCCTGCAGGAGCTCCACCATAGCCCCTCGGTCCAACGACAACCGGAGCTGTCCCTCCGACTGCGAGACTTTGAGAGGCGTTTCGCAAAATAAGAGCCCACCCTCCGCGCTCTACAGATGACCTCTACTATGGAGGACGAGGAGAAATCCCTGTTCTACGATCATGTCTTGAAGGCCGAGATCTCCCCCAAGATCTCGCTTCCAACCTTCAAGGCATACCACAGCCAGGGAGACCCGACCGACCACTACGATAGCTTCGACGCCCCAATGACCCTGCATGGGGCGTCTGACGCCATTAAGTGTCGAGCGTTCACGACCACCCTGGTCCAGGGCGCTCAGGCTTGGTTTCGAGCCCTCACCCCCAGCAACATCCGTGACTTCTGACAGTTCAGGTGAGTGCTCAAGGAAAGCTTCACCGATAGCGGCCCTCCCCGGTCAGTAGCGGGACTATTGGCCGTCAAATAGGAACATGGGGAGAAGCTTCGGACCTACATTAACTGGTTTAAATCAGAGGCCCTGCGTATCCTCCACCAGGATGTGGCCATGGCCATCAAAGCACTGACCGGAGGCACCCACGACGAGAACCTCCGGTGCTAGCTGGTGCTTCATCCCCCAACCTCCCTCGCCGAGTTAGTGGCCCTAGCCCTACCTCATGCAGAGTGCAAGAAAGTCCTCAGTGCTTGTCGCAGTATGATGGGCTCGGGTCGGGAGGGGGACAAGAGGCGACCAGCAGAGCAAGGCTCTGGCTCTGGCCAGGGTAAGAGGAGGGACCGGGACGGAGACCACAAGGAGCCCTCTCGAAAATAAGAGCGATCCACTCCTCTGACCGCCCTCGTCTACGAGATTTATGAAGATATCAAGGGCTCGGGCCTCCTCCACCACCCTGAGCCTATGAAGGCAAAGCACCGCAACCGCCGCAAGCATTATTTGTTCCACAGCAACCACGGGTATCATACTGGCGATTGTCATCAGCTCCAGGATGAGATCGAGCATCTCGTCCGTCAGGGGCACTTATCCCGATATGTGACTGAGCAAAAGAAGGACGCAACTGCCCCTGAGCAAATCGACAATCTTCCCCGGGGAGTCCACATCAACGTCATTGCTGGTGGTGTGGCATCAGGCGGAGATAGCATCCGAGGAAGGAAGCGTCATGTCGAGCGGGTGAGCCAGGCCTCTAAGCCCCCCAAAACCCCTCAGGCGAGCGAACAGCAGGCCCTGGTGTTCTCCGACCAAGGCCTGGAAGGGTTAACTACCCCGCACGACGATGCTCTTGTTGTATCGGCTACAATAAATCATTTGGTGAGGACACCCAAGCCAGAATACGGATCGACTCAGCAGGCCGTCGGTACTAGACGCGAAGCATGACTCAGTCGACACTGACCTCTTTGTGGCTGGGGGACAGTCTGGAGTCTCCATAGGAGCTTTGACACTGATATTTTTAGTAGTGAGGGGTTTGTTTCATGTCGAAAGGGAAAAATTCATGTTTCAGATTCAAGCGTCAGATCTCTCATTTCTCGGGGTTTTTGACCGTTCTATGGGTATAGAATCATGCTATGATGGTTGGGGATGAATTCCCCTTTGTTTCTCTATCATCGGGGGATGATCAGGGTGTGGATTAAATTTTTTGGCCGTTCCCATCATTTCCAAGCTCGAGTTGGCGTTGCGGTCCTACCAGGGACCGCTAAGCCCCTTTGGCGGCCCTCAGGGGGCCGCTAGATGATTTTGAATGTCGGTTGGGCTTAGCGGTCCGCCCAGTACTGCTAGGCCAGGGTTTCGATCATGCGATAGGCCGCTACCCTTAGATTAATGGTCCGCTGCTGACTGTTTCTCTTGTTTAGTCAGAGCACCCTCGGGGTGTGTGTTTTTGACCGTTGGGAGTCGTGTGCCGGGTTGCAGTCAGGGCATGACCATTTTCTGGTGTCTTGTGGTCAGCAGGTGACCGCATGGTGGGGGAAGCGGTCTGGCAATAGACCGCTAGTCAACCCTAAGCCTTGCCTGGTTGCGGCCATGGCATGGATGCTTGGCTGATCCTGGCGGTCTCCCTGAGACTACTAGGCCGATTTTGTGGTCCTGGGGAGACTGCCAAGGGAATGGCAGTCTTGGGAGGACTGCCACTCCATTTCTTATCGAGCGGTAATTTCTGTGAGTTGAGTCTTCCCTCCAGTAACCTATCCACTAGTCGTAACTTTCCTGTGCACACGGGTGCGGACCCACTTGGGAGTGGTGGAGAGAGTGATCCTAAGAGATGGTTGTTAGGTTGGTTACTGTAGGTCCCCTTCGCGTATCCTGAGTCTTGGTTTTGGGGAAGAAGTAGGTAGAGGGCCTGACCTAGGGCTCATGGTCTGTGTGTGCATACGTGGTTGGGGGCGTCAGACCCGCGCTAATGAGGGCGACCCTAACTAGTCCTTGTTCGTGGTACTTGTTGTGTGTCTCAGTCTCCGCCTAGGACTTGTAGGGAGACACTTGGGTGTGATGTAAGACGTCAGGGGACGCATCCGATCTTGCTTCTAATGCATAGTGCTCCTATCTTTTGGTGGGTACAACTTGTTTCCTTGTCAGACCGCAATTGGTTTGTTCAGTGCGGGTAGTTATAGTGAGCTTTTCCATTAATTTTTTATTGCTTGTTGCTTTTGTCGTACTTTCGCTAGGTAGCGTTACCTTTTGCTTATGTGTGTGCCTTACTGTTTCGTTTCTCTCATTGCGAGATGAGGGTCCTTTCTCTTACCATGGCACACACTAAGTCTATGTACGTTTTGGTATAAACTCCAAGTCCGTGCATGTTTTGGTGTGAACACCAAAGTCCGTGCACGCTTACATAATTTCAGTCCATGCACATTGTTTATACATCATATCCATGCACGTTGGTCTTTCAAGTCTGAGCATGCACAGTACACTACACAGAAGTCCATGCACACTGCATCCAATGCAAGTCCGTGCATTTTTGTATTTGAAATCCGAGCATATTTTGGGTCTTGTAACCCCATGCATGCACAGTGAAACTCCATGCATGTAGTGTTGTCTAAGTCCGTGCACGTGTTGATCTGTCCATGCATACTTGCATTGAGGTCGTTTCCAAGTCTGAGCACATTGGAGTGCATGCACATGTCTAAAAGTCCTTGCATCCCTTTGTGCTTGACGTCTGTGCATTCTGTAGCTAGGTTCATGCATTCGTTGTGTCCATGCATAGGTTAACCCCGTGCATATTAAGTCAGCGCAAGTTCAACCCCGTGCATGTTTTTATTTCCACTACACAAAGCCCATGACACTGTGCATCAGTGCCACAAGAAGTCCGTGCAGACTTTGGCATCGTGCATACTTGCATTCAGTTCAAGCTAAAGTCCGATCAGACTTTTGCCATCATGCATACTTGCATTTAGTTCAAGCTAAAGTCCCTGCAAATTTTCCTTAACAAAGTCCGTGCGCACTTTTCTTAACAAAGTTCGTGCACATTTTTCTTAAAAAAGTCCATGCACATTCTAGACCATGGACGTTTCTTCAAGTCCGTGTACACTCTAACCCGTGCATGTTTTTCAATAAAATCGTGCAGATTTTCTTTAACAAATTCCGTGCACATTTCTTTCAACAAAGTCCGTGTAGTTTTTCAGCAATGAAGCCCGTGCATGTTTTTCAATGAAGTCCGTGCACATTTCCTTGAAACTAAGTCTATGTAGATTTTGTATCTGAAGTCTGCACAAACCTTTACGAGGTCTGAGCATATAGAAATCAGTGCACATTTCATGCCCGTGCACTTGAAATCCCGAGCACTTCATGTCTGTGCACATGATACCCTGTGCATATTTCTTCAAGTCTTCAAGTCCCTGCACGTTGTTATAAACCCCGTGGAGTCTAAACCCCATGCACTTTTTCTCCAGTCTTCAAGTCCTTGCACATTGTTGCAAACCCCGTGGAATCAAAACCCCTTGCACATTTCCTCCAGTTATCAAGTCCTTGCACGCTTTTATGAACCCCGTGGATGCTGTACCCCGTGCAAGTTTCCCAAACCCCTTCTCTCCTTCATCTTCTCCGTCGTCGACGCCGCAGCCGCCACCGTCGTCATTGTCATCGTTGTCATTATTGGGGTGAGGAGGCAGCCACGAAGGACCTCCCCCTCTTTCTTCCTCTTCCCTTCTTTTCCTCTCGGTCTCTCTTCTCTTTTCCACCCCTTCTCCTTTTTTTCCCCTTCATTCTCGGAGTACGACAGAGCCATAGGCCCCGCCCCCATCTGCCCCCCTTTCTTCCTCCCCCTTCTTCCTTTCTTCTTCTCCCTTCTCTCTTCCCTTTCCTTTTCTCCGGCGGCATGGGAGGCCGCTTGGGCGTCATCGGTGGTGCCGGTGAAGGCGGTTTTGGCACACTGGTGAAGGTCACCATGCGGGTGTACCGAGGAAGATAGCTGTGGATGGGGTGTCGGCGTAGAGTAACGGGACCGGCCCAGGGAAGCCCACCACACGGTGTCCCGGGGAAGAGTCAGGGACTGTACCGGGGGAGCTGGGGGGACTGTATCGGGGGAGCTGGGGGTAGCGTACCAGTGAAAGGCATCTCGGGGTGTATCAGTGAAGACCCTAAGGGCTTACCGGGGAAGGTCATAGTGGGTGCGTCAGGGAAGGCTTCCCACAGGGTGTACTGGTGAGAGGGAGAGGCATATAAATTTGCTATTGAGGACTTCTAGTGTCGCCCCGCGGGGCCCACCGTCACTTTGCTGGGGCCGTCACTCCTTGTGGGCGTGCACCCGTGTTTTCCCTTACGCCTCTGGCCTAGGAGAAACTCTGCCGAAATTTTGTTAGAAATTATCAGTGTTTCATTCTCTTTGCTTGTAGTAGGGTCCCCCAGTTGTCTTCATCCCCCATCATTTCCATTCAGCCTTTCCTCTTCATTTTCCTTCATTCATTCACGTTGACACACAAGGGCGTTTGTCGAGGCTGTGTCGGACTGGGTCCCTTGCAAGCATGCCGGGGAAGAACGCTAAGGAGCGTGCCGGCGGAGGAGCTGGGGCTGTGTCAGGGAAGAGCACACAAGGGGTGTGCCGGGGAAGGCCGTAGGGGGTGTACCGGCGAAAGGGCTTCATACTGTGCCAGTGAAGGCCGTAGGGGGCATACCGGTGAAGGGCTTTAGACTGTGCCAAGGGAGGTACGCTCCAGGGTGTGTCGGCGAAGGCCCCTCGAGGCATGCCGGGGAAGGGCCGCCTAGGGCGTGCCGGGGAGGACCCATTCAGTGGAGTCTTAATATACTTCTTTCTTCTTTCTTTTCCTCCCTTTTGCTTACAGTGGAACCTTCCCCTCCCTTTCTTTATTTTTGAATCCACCAGGCAAAAGTGTCGACTGAAGGAGTCGACACTTTATCCCGTGTACTTTCTTTTCTGCTCGGCCTGTTAGTTTTTCAGAAGGCCTGAAAGGAAATGTCGACTCTGAGAGTCAACATTTATTTTCACCTCTTCTGTATGGGCGGTTCTCAAGCGCTCAGAGTCGACACTTATTCCCCTAGGTTCTACTTGAACCTTTTCACTGCTCGACTGACTGGAAGTGTCGACTCAAGGAGTCAACACTTTTTGGCGACCGGACTTCTCACCGGTTCATGCAGTCTCAATGCCCTAAATTGGTTCCCTTCTTTTGTGCCCCTCTGTGATTGGTCCAAGGGAGAATATTCCTTCCACATGGCCCTTCGTTCCTTGTGTTATATAAGGTTTGAGATAGGAGTATTTTCTACAAGAAAAAGAAAGGGGTTTCTTATCTTATCTGGTTTTGGGCTTTTGCAGGGTGAACATGGCCTCAACACATCTTCCTCCTCACCTGGCAAGCTGTAGATAATTAAGGACCGGGGAGACGGTGTCGTCCAGTATTCTTCAGTGAACCTGCAGCGTGGTTCATCAAGGGGATGAGAGGAAAGAAGAGAAAGTGAAAAAGAGGGATTCCAGTCACTAGGTGGAAGTTTGCGACATCGACGTCCCACCGTGAAAGCTTCAAGGAAGAACTGTCTAGGGCCTTCATCCATAAGGAGATAAAGCAAAGTTTCCTTTATATTCCTCTTTGATTGTTGCTATATGATCAATCCATATGTTGAGCATGTACTAAACTTCTATTTCCATTTTCCTAAACTCGAAATATTTGTGTGTACGAAGCTACGTCTCCATGTGAGGACTCAGTGTGGGGTGAGCTCCCCAAACTCGTGTGTGTGTGTGTGCTGCATGGTAGCGTCTTGAGGAAAGGCCTCGCATGTGGATTACTGTGGAAGCAACGTGTGTGTGTGTGCTTTTGTGGTTTGTCCCTGTGGTTGCTACGTTTGTAGCGTGGTAGTGAAGCCTCACCGAGTTTGGTGAGGGGTGGACGTAGGGAGCCTGTCACCACCTTAAAATTATCGTGTCTTTGTGAATGGTTGTGTGATTGGCCCATATCTTCTACCTCCATTCATAGGTTTACTTGATCATTGTGCTTCTCTTCGTTCTTAGGTTCACTCTTATACACCATTTAGCTCAATTCGCCTATCTCACGCTTGTGTGAACATCATCATATATGAGCATTTGTTTAGCCTGTGTTGTGTTGTGTTTGAGAAATTTAATTAGACTTAAATTTTTTTTTGTGCCGAAATCGTCCCGGTCGCCCCCAGTCGTCAAGCGGTCACCCCCATGACCGTATTTCTTGATGGACGGTTTATCGGATGACCGTTTATCTAATAAAGAGTTCAAAAATTTCTGAACTCCGTTTTCTTCGCCGTTGGACTCTAAGGTTGAACCTGTGCAACGAGGGCTCCTTGTTAAGGCTCTATCTTCTAGAATCCTCCACCAAATTGAGCCCCGTTTGTTTCTGTGTCTTTTCCTTTGTATTATCTTTAGTTTCATCTTTGAAGCATGACATTTCATGCACCAGATCTCTTGGAATATTGGCCGTAATATCTGGGCCACCATCCCTTCTCTTTCCTTCCCGTTGAGTTTGACATCTCTATTAGGTATGCAAAGGTAAGCCACCATCAAAAAAGGAGACAATGGCAGAGAGATGTCTTGATGGGGAAGATGGCGATGCAATCTCATCCCTCAACATCACAGGATCATGGAGCTGCGATCTGCCATTAACCAACATTCATCAAGGATGTGGGGTGTAGCAGAAAGGGCGGTAGATGTTTGGTACCATGCCATTTTTTTTGCAAACAAAACATTCCTTCGTCCGACTGGACAGGAACGACAGTTGCGATCAAAATCGATACGTTACGTCAATATATTTCGACCAAAACGTATCAATTTCAACTCTAAACGATCCGAAATCAACCGATCGAAACTGAACAAAATCGGATGCCAACTGCAAACAAAAATATAATATTTAATTTAATTTTGAGTCAAAATTAAAATCGCAATTGACAGTGTCCACTAGTACTTTTCCTATCCAGTTTGCATCCAGCATAGTCTGCATCTATGCATGCAACTAGGTCTAGTGTGTAAAACAGGATACCATAAACCTAGAGTGTGTGTACCAGACAAATATCTAAAAAAAAAATTTACAGCTGCTAAGTTAAGTTCAGTAGGCCTAGTTTGATACCTTGCACACATGTCAACACTAAACTGAATGCCAGGTCTTGAGGCAGTTAAATATAGGAGAGATCCAATCATACCTCGATAAAACTTTGCATCCACTTGTTTACCTGACTCATCTACATCAAGGGAAGTGCTGGTACCCATTAGTGTGGAGATATGTTTCAGGTTGTTCATGCCAAACTTCTTGAAAATGTCTAGTGTGTATTTGGCTTGGTTGATGAAGTATCCATCTGCCATTTGTTGAATCTGCAAGTCAAGAAAATATCTCAGTTCTCCAACCAAGCTCATCTCAAATTCTGCTGACATTAATTGAGAAAATTCATTACATAGT
>JANBPO010006011.1:0-16863 GCA_024336825.1 Amorphophallus titanum
GGCTCCAATTGGAGTACAGTTGGGCTTGAATTGGGTCCATTAGGGAAGGGTTAAACTAGGTCCTTAAACCGACAAATTTAAGCCTAAAATGTGAAATTAGGCATTAACCAATTTTATTTGGGGTTTGATTCTGAAGACAAAGTTACTGGAAATTAAATTTTACACAAGATACATATTTTTTTAGATTTTAAATAAAAAATTTTCTAAGTTGAGCAAAAAAATAATTAAATAATATGGTGATATTGTTATAAAAATTCAGGGTGCTACACGTACTCCGGGTACAATAATTAACAATAGTTATAGAAGTGAATTTTATGCCCACTCCACACAGGGAGGTAAAGGGTTGCACGTGGGACCCAGGAGTTGCGGGCTCGGGTTGACGGGCAGCGTTTTGGGCAGCTCTGGCAGTAGCGCGCGCCGACAAACGTGGGGTCCACATCCTGGTCGGAGGGCCAATCGGGCTGGGAGTGGTACCGCTACGAAGGGGACTCCTAGAGGGACAATCCCTAGGAGGGGGACGTGCTGGTTCGCCTTGTGGGAGGCGAGGCGGCTAGCCTATGGGACGTTGCTGCTTCCTGTCCACGGATCTGTTCTACAGTTTCAGGACTACGTAACCAGGCGAGAACAACTGTTGCGATCAGACCAGACGTCGGATCGACACGAGACTGGCACCGTTCCAAATATCCTTCGAAGATTTAGGACCACCTTTTATTACAGTAATTTTCCTATCTATGTATTTATCGTGGCTGAATTTAAAACCGGCGGACTTCTCTAGCTTAGAATAGACTGGGAAGATTGAGATCTGCCTAAGAACTTGAATTGACTGGAGGGAAGATGATGGATATGGGTGCTGGGGATTTTATAGGAGTTATAGGAGGAGGTGACGATGACACACAAATATTTTGGGATTTTTCTGACATGATTTATGGGGTGGAATGGATTTTATGGTGGAAGGGGGTCGGATCTGGACTACACAGGATAGAACAGGATCTGGTTTTCACAGAGGTTTTAAGGAGTGGTAAATGAACTCCAAAATTAGTGAAAAAATTATGAAAGAGGAATTTTTGGACAGAAGTTGATGTGACACCACCTTGGAGGTGATAGTCATAAGACCGGTGCACCTGGGACCTAAACAAGCAAGCACAATTTGCAAGAGAATCAGACCGATATCGGCGGCCACTCACCCGACACTCACCCAAAACCCAAGGTAACTCAGCGATGCCGAGTCGAGGTTGTGAGGGCTGGACCCTTGCTGGTAGAGGGCCAGCAAGGCCAAGGTTCTTAAATAAAATGTTTACAAGTTGATAAAAAAAATAAAACGGTGCGTGCGTGGGCTGTGTGAGCACGAGAGAGAGAGAGAGACGCGGTGGAGCAGGAGCTCCGCGGTGGCTTCAGACGGGAGAGGAGAGAGAGGTACGGAGTGAGAAACAGAGGGAGGGGGGAATGTGCGATGTGTGCGCGTGTGTTTGTGTGTGCAGGGAAAGGGAGAGATAGGGAGAGGCAGGTGACGGTGCGTGTATGGGTGTGTGGGTGTGCAGAAGAGAGGGATAGAGAGAGGAGGGAATAGAGAAGGGGGATGAGGCCGCGGTGCAACGGTGTGTGCGTGTGTGTGGGAGAGAGGGAGAGGAGAGTTGGGACTGTAGTGCTGTGCGTGTGTTAGAGTGTGTGTGTGTGTGTGTGGGTGAGAGATAGGGACATGGCGAGGGGAGCAGAGCTCCGGACGGTGGTGCGGGACTGGTGGTGGTGCTGTGTGGCCGTTGGTGCGGATGCAGAAGAGAGAGAAAGAGGGGGAGGTGCAGGTAGGTGTGACGATGTGTGCGCAGGGGGTGCGTTAGAGGGTGAGAGACGCTGGCAGAGGAGGGTGGCCGCGGTGGTTACGGTGCAACGGAGAGAAAGAGAGAGGGAGAAGAAGACGCTAGCGGTGGGCCGTGCGTGTGTGTGTGAAGAGGAGAGGGTGGTGTGTTGACATCCGTTTTATGCCTATGAGTTGGGTTATTTTCTTATTCTTATTTTATGATATCCCAGATCATTCACTATTTATTGAGTCATTTTGGACTAGTTTTGGACCTATTTTTATGGGTTTTTCTCCCTAGTTGGGCTCAATTTCTCGCATGTGTTGCTATTTGGGCTTAATGGGCCTGGATTGGGCTTGGCTTTAGGATAAATATGGGCATTTATCTCCTTTTTATTTTTTTTCCAACGGGCACCCAGATAGCGATTAGTCGCGAGACCACTACTTGATGGTGGCAGTCTATCGCGAGACCGCCTTATGCGACCGAGAGTGCTACCCAGGCTGGACTGTTCCCTCTCTATCCTGCTCAAAGTAGAGTCCTAAAATCATGTTTTCTCTGCGAATTTTGATCCTCAGGGAGTCCTGATCGGCTCAAGTGATAATCAATGATATTATCTCACATATTTATCACGTTTTAGGATTTATCTCTCGCATTTATCCCTCTAACTCAGGCTAGGGTTTTGGGGGTCTATAAATAGAACCCCTGGCCTTGTGCTTGGGAGAGGAGAACTTTGGAGCTCGCCACGAAGTGCTGTCGGATTGTACAACGAGTCTCAATTATCCCTCCAGTGACAAAAAAAAAGTCTTCTAATAAGAATTCAGAGGCCCAAAACAGTGAACTAAAAAATTTTTGAGAATACCCTTTCCAGCCGCTGTAGGAGTGCTGTTTTGAATTGGTGCACGCCATGCCCACTTGATGCTGGATCCAACCTATGAGCCATCTCAAACGCATAAAAACGGCCTATTGCAGCATCCATAAAAATGAGGATCAAACTCCCAGACGTGGTAATGACGTAACTATAGCATAAAACTGCTAAGCACTATGAAGTAATGGAAAAGGCCGATATGAAAACTATACCAAATTGGAAAGAAAAAGGAAGAGATTTAGAATTCAAGGTGTGTAATAACACTTCCTCCTACTATAAAGTATAAACCACCTGCTAGGAACCAAGAAAAACGGCCAAGGTACCCAAAGAATGGACAGAAGAATCAATCCTTATAACAACTCCAATACAGGTCTAAACTTGCATTACAACATCAAAATCGAGGCCGTGAGCGTCTCATAACTCGGCCCTCCTCTCCCTCCCACATCCCCACCTCTCTCCTTCCCAGCTGCCGCCACCCACCACATTCTTCCCACATCATTTTCGAAACGGGTACGCCCGACTCTAAAACTATTACCGTCAAAACAAAACTACATAAAAATTTACACTTCAACCGAGCAGGGCAGAAAGAAATCGACAAACTGCGAGAGGGAAGGGAAAAAAATGGACAGGGCATCCGGTGGGGAAGGGGGAAAGTCTCACACAGGTAGGCAACTCGCGGGTTGAGGGAATCGATATCGTTGGCGACCCCGAGGGCGGGGGCGATCTCCACCAGCGACGACGGCACCTCCTCACAATGAACTACGGATTCCTGCGGAGGCTGGTCGCCCCCTCCTTCCCTCGAAGAGGCTGACATCCCCGCGCCTCAGCTCCCACCGAGCTCCCCGCAGAGCCCTCGACAACCCCCAATCAAATCCCTGCTTCCACCGAGAACGGCCACCCAACACGGGATGGGGAGATCTTGCACCGCCATTCCCGCCTTCACCAACACGCCTCGTTGGTCTGCTGGCAGGTGGGTTCCCACCACGGACATGAGCTCCACACGTGCAGAAGTAGGAGCAGATTGGGCAAAAAGCAGAGGGAATCTTTCTCAAAAGAAGCCACTCCGAAAAGACTTGAAAAGGAGAGAAGATCAGATGCGCGGTGGGGCCCTGGCGGGGAAGAAAACGGGCTTGGGGAGAAGGGTGGGGGGTCTGGGACGATCTTACGAGCCTGCCACTTGGTGGAGTGGCTGGACACTACTGCCATAGAAGGGCTTGGAGTCATAACGTAGAAATGCCTCTGTGGGGAGGCTCAATATGTTTCTCACCCGGAGGGCACGGGGGTTGAAATCCTAGAGGTGGACAAGTTACACTAGTTAAGGTGTTAAAAATCTTCCTCCGGGTCTACGCAGTTAACCAAGACCTCATCGACATTTGCCTAGGTGATTTGGCATTTGTTTCTGACCTTCTAGTGGTGGTTTGGGCATTATGTCTGGGTCCTCTGTTCAGTTCAGAACTTTTGATAATTGTGATCAGAATGTGCTTATTAATGACTCTGTTATATGTTATTTTGCATACGTTATCCATTCTATTTGTTCTAAACTGACCTCTAAAACTGACGATACTTGTTCCTCTTCTAGCCATGTACATATGCATACGTCCATTTACTTGATTTCTGACTCATTTCAAGCTGCACTTAGATGCATGTTGTCTCCATAACCATAATCCACGTGACCCTTTTGACATCTGAGTTTCGATTTCTTGATGCCCGAGCTTTGGTTTCATGAAGTCCGAGCCTTGGCTTCACATCATTTGAGTTCTGGTTTCATGTAGACTGACCGGGCTACGTCAGGCTCGACCCTCGGTTGATTTTGCTTGGCTTATGACCTTCAAACATGCTCTTCTTGGCTCCACTTTCAGCTGAGTTCCCTCGGCATATGTCTTTCAAGCCTGTCTCCTAAACTTCGGTAGGTTATGTCTTCTTGGCATCGCTTGGCTTACGTCTTCTTGACTTCGCTCAGTTATGTCTCCTTGGCATCACTCGGATTACATCTTCTTGACTTCTCTTGGTTATGTCTCCTTTGCATTGCTCAGGTTATGTCTTCTTGACTTTGCTCGGCATCTGTTCCTCTCGATTTTGCTCGTCATATATCTTTGAAGCATGTCTCCTTAACTTCACTCTGTTATGTCCTCTTTCATTGCTCGGCTTACATCTTCTTGACTTTGCTCAGTTATGTCTTCTTGGTATCACTCGACTTACATCTTCTTGACTTTGCTCGGCTTGTGTCTTCTTGGCTTCGCTCGACATCCATTCTTGGTTTTGCTCGATAAGCATTAGGAACTTGTTTCGACTAAAATTTGTCAAGTATGTTATGATGTATAAGAGGTATGTTTGAGTTTTTGAATCTTGCTTAGTCTACTCATAGACTTACACCTGATAATCTTTCAGGCGAGTCCGCTGGGGAAGACGAGGTTGTAGCACTGAGTGAGTCCGAGCCAGAATTCTAAGAGTGACTACTGTTTAGCTTTCTTTCTCCACAGAAGCATGATCATGAATGATGCCATTCAGTTTTCTTTTCACTACTTTGTATTCTTTAGTTTGACAATTGAATTTATCTAATAAATCAGCGTAAGCATCTTCCTAGTCATCAATTGTATACTTCTCAAAGAAATTACTTACCTCATTATCACTGTCGGCCATGAGGCATATCCCTAGCTCCTCTTTCTCTGAGTTCTCAGCTTCAATATCTTCTTCTTCATCACTCCATGTACACACCATGGCTTGAGACTTCTTTTTCTGACCTTTGAAGTTTTAACTTATCAACTCGGGGCACTCACCTTTCATGTGACCTGGCTTTCTGCAATGAAAGCAAGTGATGTCAGACTTTTTATTTTTATCAAATTTAGAGTTGGAGTTCTTACCAGCCTGCTATGGCCTCCTTTTCCTAAAGGTCTTACCTTTGGTTCTCAAGAACCTTTGAAACTGACTGGTCGACAAGACTTGTTGATCATCATCCAAATCAGAGAAGAATTCATGTTCCTCACTGCTCTCCTCACTGCTTCGAGATACCTTGAGGGCTATAGTCTTCCCCTTTTTGTTCTCCTCTGCACTCCTCTTAAGGTTGATCTCATATTCCATCAGAGATCCTATCAGCTCTATGACAGTCATGGTGGACAGGTCCCTAGATTCCTCTCATACAGTGGATTTTGTATGCCATGCTGGGGTTAGGGACCTATGAATCTTCCTAACTAGATCACCTTCCTGAATGTATTTTCCTAGATCCTTGAGACTATTAGTGATCAATGAGAGCCTAGCATGCATCTCAGATATGGTTTCTTTATGTTTCATCTTAAACAATTCGTAGTCAGAGGTGAGCATATTTACCTTAATGGCTCGGACCTGTGATGTACCTTCATAGATCAGCTCAAGGTCATCCCACATTTTCTTGGCTATTTTGCATGTAGAAATCCTAGAGTATTCTTCTGGGTGCACAGCAGACTGCATAACATTCAATGTTGTCCAGTTGACAAAAGACAAACGGATCTGCTCCCTGGTCCAAGTACTTTCATCTTTAGGAAGTTCAAATGGTCCAGTGGTGGCCACTCTCCACAGCTCGTGACTCTACGCTCGCAGGAATGCCTCCATCCTATTCTTCCAGTATAAGTAATTAGTGCCATCGAAGAATGGCGGTCTATTTATAGAATGCCTTTCAGCTATGAAGCTGTGAGCATTGCTAGTCCCAAGTCTTCCCTGGTCGTTGGACCACATCGTGGGAAACCCACTCTGATACCAATTGATAGAAAAGAGTAACAAATATGTGGACAGCGAAGCAAATTGCGGATTTTTCTGCACCAATGACTGCACCGTATCAGGTGAATTTATTTCATTCTGATATCTGGCAACTTGCGCAGAATCAAAGTTGACTGACTTTTGATCCTCAGGGATTGCCGCCGCGTAGCTGTTTTTCATCGTATCAGCGTAAGACTGCAAATTTTTCTTAAAATATGCGGTATAGCTTTCCCCGTACTCGGCAACCCCGCCAAAGTCGCATCGGTATTCAACTATTTTTCTCCCGCGATCATCCGTGGACTCGCTCCACTTGGTGGAATCACAAGCCTTGCGGTTATCGAACACCTGGCCAATCGTATAGGTTTGATCCGCCGTCAGCGTCATCTTCTTGACTGAGCTGATGTCGCTGTTGCCGCAACCAGCAAGATTGACGCTCAGACCCACCACCAACACTTTCACCGACATGCGTAGTGCCGAGTGATCATCTTGACCTGCCTTCCTCATGGAAATGTCCCCTGTCGATTGGAAAGATGCATCTCAACCCTTCGCAGACGCCTGGCTTAGTGGCCCATCGCAACGCCCGCGCACACGGCGAAGCCGCCAGAAGCAGTCATCTGTGATGTGCACCTTTATAGTAGATCATCTACTAGTCGGATATCGAATAGCTGCTTAACCGATTGCCGCATATAGCTTTAGTGCCCGTCATCGAACATTCGAGCGGGCCATGCCAGCACCCAAGAAGACACCCAAGTCCATCTATCGACCGGAAATCCTGGTCGTCATCGGCCTGTTGCGTGAGATGCGTGAGGCCACTGGCCTGAACCAGACAGCCTTCGCTGCCAAACTGGCTCGTTCACAGACCTATGTGAGTCAGGCCGAACGCGGAGCCGTGCGGCTGGACGCCCTGCAGTTGCGGGATTGGTGCCGTGCCTGTGGCACGGATCTCGTCGACTGGGCGCAGCGGATGGAGTCGGCCCTGGGTGAGGGAAAAGCCGCCCCACGCAAGAAGCGCTGACGTTGCACCACCAGAAGGCGCTGCCCAGAATTCACGGCATAAACCCCCAAGCCCGGCACGTTATTGTGCTGGGCTTGGGGGACTATATGCGAGGCTATCAGGCCACAGCCTACTCGCACGATTCCATCGCGGCCTCTTCCCTGCGGTATTCCAGATACCAGCGGATGCAGACGGCCCAGAAACAACTCGCCACGAACAGCACGACGAATACGAGCAATCCCTCGCCCAACGAAGGGCGCGGATAGCCTACCCACGATCGGTCAAACATCACCAAGCCTCCTATGAGAAACGGCTTGCGCATGCCTGCCATGCGCAAGGGACAGATGCGGATCTGTTCAGCGTGGTGATATGGGTTTGAAGCTTTTTAGAATCGTTGAGTAGCCGAACAAAAGCGGAGCGTGCTCGGCCCTTCAAGCCGAAGCCCCATGGAAGCCGACTAGGCGCAGACTCCGGAGCTTAGCAACGCATTTCTGTTACTCAGATATTGTGTTGTTACAGACACACACGCTCGCGCACTCTCACACACACAGAGAGAGAGAGAGAGAGAGAGAGAGAGAGAGAGAGAGAGAGAGAGAGAGAGCAAGGGGTGGTGTTCTAGTAGATTTGCCAAAGGGGAGGTTTGCAGTAGGGGGCGATGTTCTGACGAATCTGTTGTGGAGGGGTGTTGACATCTGAACAATGTACGAGATAAAAGAAGAAGTCAAAGGAAATTTAAGGCCTTGAAGATCAATCAAGAGTCTGGCTCATATGCCATCCCTGGAAGTTCTGCTAATCAGAATAGAAGAAGATCCATCACCTCTGATACTCTGTCGGGCTGAAGCCTTTTATGGCCAAGCTGCTGCCCAAACACTGCTGTCACTCAGATGGCCAGGCTGATTAAAGTTATGTCAAATCCCGGGCAATCATCTGCCTGCTGAAAGGGTCTTCGAAATTCTGTTGCTTATAAAGCGGGACCCGCATTGCTTGTCATACATTCTTAATGCAAGGTACCAAATGAGCTGATGAGATAAATATAATTGTTTTAGAAATCCATATATCTAACAAAGAAGGAAGCCCGTTTGCCCTGGCACCAATTGGGCCCAGGCCCAAAACCACAAGCCTCGCCGAGATGCCAAAAGAGGCCCGTTTGGCCCAGGCCCAATGCTACAAGCGCGCCGAGAAGCATCACGCCGAGAAGTTTCCTTCAAAGGGTCGCGCCGATGCCACACCGCCTCGGGAAGTCCCGCGCCGAGTGAAGGGGGGGCCTACTTCCTTTATATAAAGCCCAATCCTCAATACACAAAAAAGGGGGAGGGGAGCCAGATAGATACAAAAAGAGACATACCCAGAGAGCAGAGCCGCGCTACTGAGGCGTTGAGAGCCTGCTGAGAAGAAAGAGAGAGGTAGCCAGGAAATCGGAAGGTAGGGAGCAATCTGGAAGCACCCTGAGAGGGCTATATGTTTTATTTTTTTTTTTCTTCATCTTCCGATCCGATGGTTCTTCTCCTCTCCCCTGTATACTGTTCCCATCGTCTATATTGGGCACTGATGTAGCTATATTGATTCCCGAAGTGTTCTCAGCAAGCATGATGCTATCTGGAGTTCCATGTTAACTATGTATGATTTTGATCAAGTGGCAAACGGCAACAGGATGCTTCTCCCTCTCACCGCTCTTCTTCCCCCTCTATCTCTGGAAATTATGATTATCTGAGGTCTTCGTAAAGATCACTTTATCCCGTGATGTCTTCTCTCTCTCTCTCTCTCTCTCTCTCTCTCTCTCTCTCTCTCTCTCTCTCTCTCTCTCTCTCTCTCTCATGTTTTGAGCACGAATGTGTGAATCCTTCTATCGACAGCTTCAAAGTTAGCACTAACTACATCATTTTATATTCCTGGTCGTTATTTAGAACTTCACAGTCACAGTGGGAGCCCGAGACAGACCATCTCGTGGTCTCCCTATGAAATCTGTAAAGGACATGATCAAAGCCCACTTGATTGGGTTCGATAGCTATCTAATTCCCAGTGAGGCTCCCGTGTGAAGTCCTTTGCTCCACCAGGGTGTTCTGTTCCAAAGCCAATTCCCAGTACTTCTTTTTAACCCTCTTAAAACCCCCAATCTCCACAGATCCAAAGCCTCCATATACCCCCTCGACGCCTACTTGTCTCAGCGTGGGAAACATCATTCCTGTGCCGATCATCCCTTCCGCCGAGTCATCCTCACGCCGAGTGTTGGCCGCGCCGAGAGGCGTCACGTCGATTCCCCTTTCGCGCCAGACCTCCCCGTGCCGGCCGCCCTTGTGTTGAAACTCACCGCGTCGAGAGCCTCGCGCCGACCCGACACCGCGCTGAGACCTTCCATGCCAATCGCCTTTGGCGCCGATGCCCTTCGCGCCGAAATCCTCATGCCGACAGCATTGGATCGTCTCTCCAGCTGATAGCTCCCACTACGTTCCAAAGCCTTCGATCCCTCCAAACCTTTGAAAGGCTCTTGACCTCCCAACAACCTCAGTAAGCCCAGAGGCCCATTCCCAGCTCAAGACCTTAACTTCACTGAACTTCCCGTAAACCCACGCCCCGCCATGAAGGGGGAAAAAACTAAGGTCCTTCACTCAAAGCTATGAGAGCTAAATCGACGGGGTTGCACCCCTACATTATGTTGGTCTATACGTGATGTTCCTTTAACCCTATTGGCCCATGGAATACTGCCACTGCATGCTCTCCGGCAGATTCCTTAAGGGAATATCAACCGAATACCATGATGGTGGACATCGTTCCATTATGTTTTGATCCTTTCGAGACCAGGGCTATACGCCCGCCTTTTTCGGCTTCCATCCTGGCGCCCCGTGAATGGATGTCCTACATCCCCTTGGCATGGTCCAAAATAAGGGGAGACGCTGCCGAAATGAATTCTGATCTTCGCTATACCGTGTCATCTCTGAACCCCTTTGAGTCTAAGGAGTCCTGTCTCTGCATGGTCTCTACCGACTCCTTTTCTTTGGGGAATAGTGATATCAAAAACCTCGGTAGGAACGCCATCTGGGGTTCATCCCATTTCGTGATACTCGGGCATTGACATGTCCCGATCTTTTATGGATTCTGTCCCGCCTCTGCGTGGACAGTCTCCTATTCTCTCTTGGTATGATCCAAGATAAGGGGATATGCTGTCAGAATTATTACGTGTATTATAAAAAAATGGCATCAATAAATAAACATGTAACGTCATATTATTCTAATGAAATAAATTTCTTTGTTCTGCTCGTGTACGCTTTAATAAAGGATGGTGTGTCTTTCTCCTGCGATACTTTCATGATAATCGAACAAACCTAAGATTCTTCCCCGTGTCTTCCTTGGTATATCAAATGGTGTGTGGCTAAAAGTCAGATTACACCTGGCCGGAGGCCCTCACCATGTGTGATGGTGGTCTTAGGACCTATGTTCTCCGCCCCGTACCAAGAAGTAGGCTAATAAATCAAAAGAAACCATGATTGCACAATCATTGTTGCATCATCTCTATCCTGCATAAGAATAAGCATAACAGTCATATTTTGATCCGCCCCTCGGGCCCCTCCTACTTTGGCGACTAATCAAGGGTTGTCCTTCCTTGGAAGGACGTAATTAACGTCATAGCTTTTATGGTATGACGGACTTCCAGTCCAGACTCGAACCTCACAATCGATTGACGACGTCAGATTGAGCGCACAATAAAAATTATCACACATGTGACTGGCACATCTAATAAATAAATAAAATAATAAACTCTATTCCCACAAGGGGGAGGGGGCAACGTGCACTCTGTCTTCATATAGGCCCTCGGGCTCTAGCACGAAAGGAGCTTTGATGAGGGGTTTCCTTAAGGAGTGATGGGCGGAGGACAGGGACATCATTGGCCTATCACACCATTCAAAATCTGCTGACTGACTTGATAGAGGGCCACCCCAAAACTAAGATCTTGCTGACCGGCCACAGTCTCGATGGGCATGCTCGTCGCCCAATTCCCTACTCTGCTTGCCACTCACAAGGAAACTACAAAAATCCATGGGAAAAAGGCCATGGTGGGGGCTTGGTAAACCCAATTAAGGATCGACGAGACACAGTTGCAACAGACGGCACACAGGCTGTCTTTGAAGTTTGAACTGGGGTAATTAAATGGCATGCCGCGCACCGGAAAAAATAGAAAGAAAAAGCTAAGGGAACCCATGACCAATTCCATGATGAAGCTAGTAATGAGCTCTGCTGCAAGGACGGAGATCCCATGCCCAGCATCCAAGGAACGGAACAGTTGCTAATTATCTTGGAAGACACCGGATTCAACAACAGCTAGCACCTCTAGAAAACACAAAAAGGCACGATCTCCTGTCCTCTTATTGGTTTGTGGTTCCAGTCCAGATCTGCGTTAAGCAGACTTGATGTTCATAATATATATTTTACTAAGCACCTAATTTCTGTGATATCCGACATGAAGATATATATCAACAAGAATGACACGGTTATGAGGCAAACGGCGATCGCGACTTTGTGGCCGGTTGTTGTGTGTCCTAAGGAAGGTTTGTTTTGTGGTTATAATTTCTTCAAGCACTACTGGAAATCAAGGCCTGCTGCAGGCTCATGACTTCTGTGTCAATAGAATTCACTGTTGGGAGAGAGAGAGAGAGGGGGGGGAGGAACCTGCTGAGGGTGGGAGGCGGACTTGGTGTGGAGCGTGGTGAGAATCCGGCGAGGCGGCGGCCTGACGAACTCCGAGCTTCCCATTGCCGTGGCGAATAGGAAGACCCCTGAGATGAGAGCCAAGATGGTGGCCAACGCAGAGACCGGCCTCCCCGCCATGCTCGATCAGGAAGAACAAACGTGAGCAAGAAGGGAGAAACAAACGAGAGAGAGAGAGAGAGAATGGGAGAAATGGAAGGGGGTGGCAATCGCTTGGAAGCGCAGGCATATAAGAATTGAAGGGAGGCAGCGGCGCGTTTGAAGGGATGGATATGGCGTCAAGAAATGAAAACACGAATTAATTATAAGTAATATAGACCTCCACCCTTCCTCCTCCTCCTCCCCCCTTCCCCATCTCTCTCTCTCTCTCTCTCTCATATTTCTTAGAAACACAATCTTTCAGCAACGGCATGCGGCCCTCTAATAGTCCACAACACGATTTATTAGGCTCCTCTGTTACAAAACTGGGACGAGCCTGAACCAGTAGTAATGTCGGTGGGGACGTCTCTGCGCGCGCCGTTGTCATTCGCTATGGTTCGTTGAGCCTACCCCAGTAGTAATGTCGGTGGGGACGTTTCTGCGCTTGCCCTTGTCATTGGCTATGGTTCGTTTTGCCTACCCATATATATATATATATAGAAAATATAAAGCAATGCAAAAAAAATACATAATTACTATCAAAGAGTAACAAGGCCACATGGATAAACAAGTAAATAAGGTAGAAATGAGACATGTACAAGATCAAGATGAAGAGAGAGATTAGCCAGGAACATATACAAGAGATCAGGAACACTAGCATTCATATCAACAAATTGTCCCTTTCGGACCTTATTTCAAACATATCAAGTCATGCATGTAAGGAAGATGCCCATGATGTAAATTTGTCTAGATCGAATCTTGCGTATGGTTGGTGCAATGTCACACCTGATTATTCATTATATCGGTACATGTTTGGGCTTTGTCTCGCCCCTAGGACCAGATCCGGGGCCTAATAGTTTATGCCTAGCATTGAGTGTCATGTTGGACCCAAAGTCTCATATCATATAATTCCAAACAATTTACTAATGGCATCTGAATTCCAAGAATAGCTTCATGTAGCCAATATAACACGAGTAGGGAACAGATTTCTTGAAGAATTCCAATTATCAAGCTTATTAATCCAAAGGAAAAGCCACTTGGGAAAATGACTTTGAGAGGAATATCGAATGAATATAATTCTAGGAGGGGCCCAATAAAGGTCATAATCTAGAGGTATAATAGCATGTAGAGGCTGGATTGGTTCAACGCACAAAATTCATGAAAAAATCAAAATTTCGGGTGGCTGGATGAACAGGCGGTCATGGCTGGGCCGCTTACTGTAAGTGGCGATCCATCAAGGGCCATAGTCAGGAAGTAGTGGTCTATCTAAGACTACCATTATCCTAGCCATGTCAACAGGGCTGTGTCAACCCACTTAGCCAGTGTGCCGACTCACCACAGGCCAAAACTGGGCTGGGTCGACTCATACGACATGGAGTCGACTCCATGCATGGGAAACTAGAATGCGGTCTAGCGGTCGGCCGCTACCTGATGGTAGCGGTCCAGAGGAGATCGCAACCAAGAAACTGGCAGAATTTCGACAGAGCTTCGGTAGCATCTTATTCCACCTTTTACAAATTCCAGGGGTACAGGATTTGGGGGTACAACCTACTTGACGTCCTAGTGGGAATCCTAGGCTCGTGGAGACTTACGGAGGCCTTGAAACATGAATACCTACTCTGGTGGAAGGAATATCCGACGGAGAGGCATTCGATGTCTAAGAATTTAGGGGTTTAAAACATGCGAAAAATGAGAGTGATCGGTCAGTCGACACCACCGGAGTGGCACGACCTTCAAACAACTTTAAACTATAATTAACAGAACCAAATTTACAAATTTATCAATATATATATCAATGGAGTGGACGGTGCCCCGATGCTGTGTATTGCTTCCCCATTCTTCTCTCGATTTGTATGTCCCACTATCCCTCTGTGCGTCCGGCTTTCGAGTTTTGATTCCTCAATATAGAATATGCCCTGGAACAACACGGGCTATAGAAACGATCCCCTCCCCGGGGCCTCTCTCCTAATGCAATGGCCATGTCTTGCTCTATACGTGCTGTGGGTTTTGTGGCTAGAGACACACTCGTGTGTGCTTCTCTGTCCATTCTAATTCGATGTCAATTCCCCAATACCTCTCTGCACTGTTCCATAACCCAAAGGGAATGGGGTCACCTCCAAAGCTTATGTATTCATCCTATGCTAATGGGATGCTAGTCGCTCGAGCGGCTGTTCTCTGTGTCTTGGTTATTTTAATCCATGGGCTAACCCGTTAACCATTTGCAAATATTGATCTGCTAACCCCCCTTAACCTATGCACTAACTATCTATCTCCATGAGTGCTAACCCCTTGGCCCCGTGAGCATCAACATGCTAACCTCTGTAAGCGTCGTTTCTCCAACTCATTAGCCATTGTGATATGGTGCTGTGTCCTTCCTATTCTGCTCGTGATTTAGAGTCTCTGAGCTTCGTTATTTCTGATAACTTTGCTTTAATGATCTGGGGAGGGGGACATACCCCACTGATTTCTTCAAATCGCCATTTGGTTAAAGGGTCGTGTCTATTCGTGATGCAAATTCCCTATGGGCCATAAGGTGAATATTGATAAGGTTTAGCCCGATATCAAATCCACTGTCCCTAGGGACGTTGTGGTGACTATGGGATGTGTGCCCCTCGTAGGGTAGCCCTCGGGATTTCCTTCCCTCTTAGTTGTCCTTTTGCCGGATTATGTATTGACTACGGGTCGTGTGCCCCTTGTAGGCTAGCCCTCGGGGTCCTTGGCTCCCTCATTGGTCACCTCATCCAATCAATCCAACCCATGGAGAAATGGTGCCCTAGTAGGCTAGTCCTTGGGGTTTCCTATCCGTTTGGGTATGTCGACCATCGTTGTGCCACTTGGCTCTAAGGGGTTTGCTCCGCTACGTGGGCATATCCCCGCTTTCCCCCCGCAACCCTCCGGGAATGGGGGGATGCTGCCGAATTTTCATCGGGTTTTAACTAATAAATTACCCTCGTTATTCAGACTTAATAAAACATGCCTCATAAGTAATAAATGTTGTGCTTGAGTACAAACCTCGCACAAGCTCATGACTCTACTTCTGGAGAGCCCGGGACTCCAATTCAATAACATGCTCATGCAGGTCATGCAAGATATAGAAATCGAGAACTATAATGGCACGAGATAAATTCAAGAACTATAAGAATCGACAAGATAATGGATAATTTTCAGAGATATAAGAACAAGTAGATTGATGAAAGAATATATCAAGAACTTTCATGACAAGATAACAAGTACTTTTAATAAGGCGTTTCAAGAATATTCACGATGAACATTTAGCAAGTATAGAAATAGAGCAATCACTTCTACTAGCACTATGTAGGATTGGCCAAATACCCTTGAGGATATCACGACTGTATGATAACCCCAAGAATGGAAATAAGTCGTAGACTAATTTTGCTATATTTGGTGAATGCCAGCACCCGATCATTCATGATATCGGTACACGTTTAGACTTTGCCTCGCCCATGGGATCAGATCAGGACCCTTTATTTTTATACACTAGCATTAAAAGTTATTTTGTTTGGGACCTATAGCCCCGACAATATTTAGACCAATTCCACTTTAATGGTCAAGAGTTCTAAGGATCAATCATGTAAGAACTATAGTGTAGGTTCACGAAGTTCAAGGACAGAACTATAGACAAGATGACGTGCAATAATCTCCACAAAAAATCAAAATATTCATAAAAACTGGGAAGAATGGCGCCCACACAGGCGGCCGCGATTGACAGAATTTGCGCCCACTGTCGTGGTCGCCTATTCTGTGAACATGACAAGCTTTGAAGAATTAGCGCCCATGCTTAGGTCACTATATCAGGGAAATAACGCCACTGGACTGGTCGCTAATTTCTTCTAGTGCCCAAGTCAGTGTCGCCAATTACTGATAGAGAACAAACTTCTCAAAGAGGCTAGAAACAGCGCTCTAAGAGGGTTAAAGCATCACGTTTCTTCAGAATGACATGACAAAACAAGGGTTCTAGGATTTTAATGGTACAACTAGCTCGGCTACCTTGAGGGAAGCCAATGCTAGCGTAGACTTACGGAGGTCTTAATGAAGAAAGTATCAGTCCGAAGGAAGAAATATCCCGCGGAGGATTCAATCATCATCAAGAGTTGAAGTGTGTAACGTGAAACAATCATGAGATAGAGACTCTATCCACGAACTGGGGTATGAGTGCCAAGAGACCCGCGATATGGGCCAAAAATTTGATAAAACTATAAGATATAATATTTACGTACATTAATTTACGTCTCCTTAGAGAGGAGTAAATTTTTAGAATTTATCATAATTAAATAAAATTATATTAATTGGCGTCCATGGATGGAGGCGCCATTTCACTAAGTCACGATGTTAACTGTCTTAATAGCTTCAATTTTTTCAGTATTTAATTTTTTTTCATTTTCAAGATTTTTGAATTTTTGTTCTGATTCCTCAATTTGTTTTCTGAGTCTCTCATTTTCAGATTTTGTTAGGCTTAGTTCTGAGCTGACAACATCAAGACTTCTCAATTGTTTTCTAAAGATGTCATTTTTAGTTTTTAGAGCTTCAACGTCTTCATTTTAGAACTGATACTCATAACATCATTCAATTTCTTTTTCAAAGATTTCTTTCGTTTTCTCAATTTCTCATTAGTTTCAATTAGA
>JANBPO010006012.1:0-49755 GCA_024336825.1 Amorphophallus titanum
GTCAGGCTTCCACCGACTTTCTGGTACATCCTTTCTTTCCAGTCGACTGTACTTGGCACTTGTTATCTTTTCCTTGGACTTGACTCTAGGCTATAATTATTAAATATAAAACTATTAATTAAAAAGTAATTTTATTTCTGCTACATTAGCAACCCGATCTAATGAAATATTATTGCTTACTGCTATAGCTGTCAGTTCAATGTACCCCATGACAATCCTTTTTCCTTTTAGGGGCTTTACCGCCCTCGGGAGGCCTCGCGGGTTCCAAGTGGTATCAAGTATATTCGATAGTCCTATCGGGTGTATCTGGTACCCGAGATCCGGGTCATCACAGTTGGTATCAGAGCCAGGTTTGTCATGAATGGTACATGGAAATCTCAGATATGCTATTACCAGAGTCATAAAAGTCCTGTACAGTCGCCCAGCCTTTAGCTGGTGGATTTTGCTGGCGATAGGTTTTGTGTTTTGTTTTCCGTTTGTTGGTGATCCTACTCGTGTCGGGATTGTTCAGTGTGTTTCCTCTCCATCGTAATGTCTATCTCGATCATGTTGTACTTGCCAGTGTTCGCCGAAAGGCTTGAATCTGCAGTACTTCGTTCGAGAGTTTTCTTGTAAGTTGTTATGGTTGCTGTTGACTTTTAGCATTGGTGTATTGACCGTACACGTCCTTATGTTATTTTGGTCGCTCCAGCTTAAGTTCGTTTTAGCTCCTGATGTGTCTCGCTTCGGTTGAAGTGCTCGGCTAAATTTTGTGTTTGAGAAGTCGCTCGAGCGAGCTAGGATTTTCCCTTCCTGGTGAGCTATTATTGCTGAGCTTATTGCTTCTCATCCCCTCTGGTGGAACCTTTTTCGAGACTTGCCTTGGAATTGCTATCTTAGTAATGCTTCTGTCCTGTGTCTGCTTAAGTGTGGACAACTTCATTTTGAGTCTGATCTGCTTCTTGCTTATTGATTGCTTAGCTTTGGACTCCGTCATGGTGTTAAGGGCTGTAGCGTACCATGTTCGTCGTGCCGTGTCCAACGGCCGATGTGTTGAGAAGGCTCATTTATCGTTTCAGGACGTGAAGGTAAACTGAGATTAGCATTTTTCCTTGTGCTTTGTGCTAAAGCTGGTGCATCTCTTTCATTGCACTTAAGTTCCTTGTGATCAGTTGCTCGCTGGATCAGTATTCGTGGCGCGTTAGTTGCGATTTTGATGAGTTGCAGTGCCGCCGTACGTGTGCTGAGATGCAATTGCCGAAGTCTTCCCTGATGCCTATGTGCGTTGTAAAGAGTGCGCAGTACATGATAGAGAAATCTGACTTTTGATCAATATTAGTTTAGACCTCAACTAGTGTAGGATCATTTTCTTGTAACCTTACTAGGTATTTCATCTAGGTTGTGCCCGGATGTTGGTGATAATACACCTTTAATTCCCATGTCAATATCTAGGTTTAGCTGTGTAAAGTCTTCTATAAGGTTGGTTATACCTCTCCTGAGGCTTGAGAAAGTTGCCAGTGGTCTTCTACTGAGTGCATCTGCTATAGCATTTGCTTTTCTTGGGTGATATTGGATAGAAAAGTCAAAATTCTTAAGGTACTCCTGCCACCTTCTTTGTCTCATGTTGAACTCCTTTTGGGAGGAAAGATACTTTAGACTTTTGTGGTCTAAAAATACTATGAATTTCTCTCCATAAAGGTAATGTCGCCATATCTTCAAGGCAAATATAACAGCAGTAAGTTCTAGACCGTGCACTGGGTAATTCTCCTCGTGATGCTTCAATTGTGTTGAAGCATGACAAATGACTCTACCATGATGCATTAAGGCACAATCAAGGCCAATGCTTGATGCGTTAGTATAGACTTCAAAATCACCACCTTCAACAGGCAGTGCTAATACGGGTGTAGTAGTCAGATGTTCCTTGAGAGTCAAGAAACTCTCTTCACAATCTGCTGACCATATAAAATGATTTTCTTTTCTTGTAAGTCTGGTCAGAGGAACGACGAGCTTAGAGAAATCTTTTATAAATTACCTGTAGTAGCTAGCCAAACCAAGAAAACTTCTGACTTCTATACGGTTGTTGGCCTGCTTCAGTTTTTAACAATTTCCACTTTAGAAGGATCCACAACGATCCCTTCCTTTGAAATAATGTGGCCAATGAATGAGACTTCTTTTAGCCAGAGCTCACATTTGTTGAGCTTTGCATAGAGTTGATATTCACTTAATGTTTGCAAGGCTATTTTCAGATGTTCTTTATACTCCTCCTGAGTCCTGGAATAGATAGGAATATCGTCTATAAAGGCGACCATGAATCGGTCCAGATAGAGCCTGAAGACATTATTCATGAGTTGCATAAAAGCTGTAGGTTGGTTGATCCAAACGGCATAACCACGAACTCATAGTGCCCATAGTTATTACGGAATGCAGTTTTGTGAATGTCTTCCTCTTTAATCTTTGGCTGATGGTAACCAGACCTTAGGTTTATCTTTTGGAAATATTCCGCACCAGAGATCTGGTCGAACAACTTATCAATACGCGGTAATCGATATTTGTTCTTGATTGTGAGTTGATTTAACTGTCTGTAATCAACCACTAGCAAGAAAGATTAAGAAAGGTTTCAAGGAATATCAAGCATGTAATTATCATATAATGTCATGAGATATTGGCTATTTCAAGTATCAAGTAAATACCCATTCCGAGCCAAGCACGTCATGTCAAGTTCATGTCAAGTATCATATCAAGTACTATCATGTCACGAGAGAATGGAATGCCATAAAATAATCTAGAAAGTCATGCACTTCGGTGCAATACCACACCGTTGTCAATATAGCTCCCATAGATACAAGTACTTTTGGGTGCTCCTCCTAAGATCAGATCGGGCCCCATTAAAGTTAGGCATTGATTCATATAAATATCTAGACATCCACTATAGTTTATAGCCAATAGAGTTCCAAAGGAATAAGCCATTGTACGAATATTAAGGTAGATTCATGGATTTGAGGAGTTCAAGAACAGAACCTTGTGTAGAGATAGTGATAAATCTCACATGAAAATCGGGACGTTTATGAATCAGGGAAAAGTGGTGTCCACTCAGGATGTCGGTAATTAAAGAATTCACGTTCACTGTGGTGGGCGCTAATTCTATTGAACAATAAGGCACGAATAAATTCATGTCAATCATCTAGATGCTAATTCGAGAAATGGCGACGACTATCCCAGATGCCAATTCTGGGCAGTGTCAAGGTTCTCACAAAACACCCGTCATGGCGCTCTATGATGGCTAGGGGATCATGTTTCTTTAGAGTGACATGACTAATATGATTTTCAATATTTTTAGGGTACAATCCGCTCGACTTCCTTGAGAGATTCCAAGGCTAGCGGAGTCTTATGGAGACTTTAGAGAAAGAATTTCCAATCTGGCAGAAGGAATATCTGACGGGGGGTCCTCCAATCTCCAAGAAATAGAGTATAAGTGTGAAAACTCCTGAAAACATGGACTCCATCTCGGCCATGAGACAGTAGTGCCAAGGGACCTACAGTATGGGTCAAAATAGCGAGTAAGATTGAAACACAGGAATTCAAATCCCATCAGGAAGGCGTTAATTTAAGAATTCGCGTCCTTGTGCAAAGGGGCCAATTCTACAATTTACCAAGTTTAAATAAAATCATTTTAAATTTGCATTCGTGTATGGAGACGCCAATTCTTTAATCTGCGTCACTCTAAGAAGATGCTAATTCTATGATTATTACATTTTAACAATTAAAACAAGAAATAGCGTCTCTGTGGAGAGACGCTAATTAACTGATACGCGTCCATGAGATAAGATGCTAATTCCATGTTTTCCACATTATTTCATATTTAATAATTAAAGTGGTGACCAATAGGCAAGTAAGGCTGACAAATAGGTCTCTACGGGCCCTCTAGACTCCTCGAATGATAATCCCGCCGGTTAAGACTTATCCTGACGATAATACCGTCATGCCACGCTTAGGCTCCTAGTTGCTTCTGACCACATGGATACATCCAAAAAGTATTCGGGGTAAATGATTTGCCTGACCCAGGTCTATTTCCTCACAACTATAGATGGTATATAATGGAATACCCTGGAACCCTAACAACCAATTGCGTGACGCTGACCCAGAATCAGACGCCGTCGCACCCATAGGTGACACGCTTGCATTGGCCTAAGCCCGAGGTTAGAATAAGAAGGCATTAAGATGGTAGATAGAGGTCTTGCCCAGCCAGAAACATCGAGACTCCTTCACGACGAAGGCTTTTGCTTTTCAAAGTAGACGACCAAAGCTATGTTTTTACTAAAACGGGGTTACAGGCCTTAGCAGGTTTCACCCTTCGGGACCTCCATCGAGCCTTCATCTTCAGGGGAGAAGGAAGAGTGCAGGGGCAAACCTCCTGAGAGGACCGACAAAATCGTTAACCCGGAGAGCCAAAAGGGACCTACTCGACTCTCCTTTTTTGGGCATCTTCAGACCAAGCCTCGAGCATTTGCATTTTATTGCCCCTTTTGTTTCGAGGGATCTCGTTTATTGGAATCAGGCACGGCCACGACCAGACTTTTCACTTGACTTTGACTTGTTATTTCATTTCATTTTTTTTCTTTCTTTCTTCTTTTTTTTTGAGGGAGCTAATCATTTGACATTTTGGAATCCCTCTAGTATGCCTGCAGGGACACTGCCCTCTTCTCGTGCCCTGGCCCAGACCCAAGGAGATTGATCCTACTCTTGCCTCGAGGGGATTGTACTTTGATTTTCTATGCTCAACGTTTTAAGGGCGCTGACTGTCTCATTTGGTCGAGGAGGGAGAGAATAAAGATTATAGCTTTCCTGGAGACCTTCAGGGTGAGGCCTCACTAAAGGTGATGTTATCAATTTTTTTGAATGAAACACGTGTATATGTGCATGTTGCCTTCCTTTTTGTGGGTATAGGTCGACATGGCCGGACAGGGATCTCCATGGTTCTGGCAGACCAAGACTCGGGACCTACCCAATATTAATGGGCCCTATCTTAGCATGAAGGATGGATGTATTTATTTGACTCCATGATGATCACCAGGTATTAGCCTCCTTTTTTGCTTGATTTTCTATTTTTTTTGTTTTTGCATCCTTTTATGTTTTTTTTTTATTTTATTGTTCCTGCTACTTCAGGGGTCTAGGCAACCCCTTGCTGGGCCAACAGCGACTGCTGCAAGCGACCGTGGTTGAAGAAGACCACCGCCCACCAATGGCAGTAGAAGAAAAAGAAGAAGAAAGAAGGATGATGTTGTCGGTCGATGACAACAGATATGAAGATGGCTTTGATGCTAAAGCCGATGAAATCGCCCCTCGGCGAGAAGAAAGAAAAAGAACCTCTATGTTTGAGAGACTCACATTCCCAGAGCATGCAAAGAGGAAGGTTCATAGACAAAGAAGAAGGATGCAGATTTTCACCTGCAACATGGCTAGGATATCCAGCCAATATGGGAGGCTGCCTAAGGAGCCTCATGAACTGCCTCGATTGGCCGAGAGGCCAGGGCCAAACACTCGAAGGGCGGAAGCCGCAAGAGAACTGTTGGCAGTAGCCAAGGGAAAGCAAGCCTTGGTCTACCACCAACAATGTGATGAAGCTACTATTCTAACTGCCAATGTGGTGACGGCAGAAGAAGAGGATGATGTCTTGCTCGACATCCGACCTGAGGGTGCGCCCGGGGAAACAATAGAAGCTATCCCCAGCATTGCGGCTATGGACCCATCGGTCTTTATATTACTTCAGAAGTACCGACAGGAGATAGACCTGCTGAAGAAACAGCTGATGGAGAAGACGCAACAATCTTCAGCCTCCAAACAGCCTGAGATGCAGGGCGAATCATCACGGGGAGCCGTCAACCAGAATGACCCTCCACCAATCTACACCTTGCCCCAGCCAGCAGAACCAAGCTTGGCGACAGCTCAGCAACACCCATCACAGTCACTGATACCGCCAGTGCTGCCACAGGTGCACCAAACACCTCTGGCGCCTCCACTGCTGTGACCTCCTCCGTAGGCGACCACCCTGGTCACCCCCTACCTACAGCCGACACATTTCTACCAAGACCCGGTTGATCCAACCGTCATGAAAAAGATGATGGTGGAGAGAATGATCGAGCTAAAGCTCGCTGAAAGAAGTGAAGGCGACTATGTCGCGTTTGATGCATACAGGGTGCCATACCCACCGCATCATGCTGCCAAGCGGCTCCCTCCTGGGATTAGTAAACTGCCAAAGTTCGACAAGTTCAACGAGAAGGGATCTCCAAAAGAACATGTCGCCTACTACATGACCATCATGGGTGATTTAGCCACCGACGAGTCATATTTGCTGAAATTTTTTGGGTCCTCGTTGACGAGGATCGCTTTTGAATGGTACTCTAGCCTCCCAGTCGGGTCGATCAGCGACTGGTCAGACCGTAGCGAGGCCATGGACTTTGATGGGCTTGGGCCCCTCGATCTTCAGCAGGTTGACAAAATCCACCCCCAGGAAATTGGGGAAGCCGACCACCCGGGGGAAGCTCCTGAACTACACTAGGACGGCCAGGTATCCCTCCTTGACGTGGCTCGCAATGACCAGTGGTCCAAATGCAACAGCCATTGCAGTCGCCAAAGTATGACCCTATAATTGCAAGAGAAATAGTTTAGAATCGCAAGAAGAGGCCGTAAGGCCCCCAATCCCGGTGAAGAGATGAAGGGAGGTTCCGTCCCACCGGGCGTGCCAGACTTGTGGATGCACTTTCGGGACTCTTCTCATTTTCGTTAGTTTATTCATCTTTTCATTCATTTGTTCGGTTTATTAGTGTGAGGGCGTGCCAGTCACCGTGGTGACGATTTATTCAGACTTAAAGAAGCCCATGGTGTGCTCGATCTAACTAATCAGACGATTGTGCGTATCACGTCGGGACTGAGAACCTGCTGTATCGTGAAGGCTAGGACGTTAATTACATCCCCTCGGAGAGGAGAAAACCCTTGATTAATCACCAGAAAAAGGGGCCCTACGGCCTCAGATTCATAACAATGGAAGCGAGAGTGAAATCTCAGACTGCGTATAAACGGACCCCGCATTGGGGCTTAAACGTTCACAGATAGACATATGTCGATCACTCGTGGACCATTTCTTGTTCGGACGGAAGTCTGTGTTAGTAGCATCGAGGACAACGACAAAAGCCGTACGAATGTCTGCCGCAGGTACGACAAGTTTAATGAGGGGCAGGATTAGATCCCTGTAGAAGCAGGCCGAAATTAACGAGCTATCAGCCTGGGATAAGTTTAGACTATGGCCATATCGGGGATTCCGAGGCCCACGTCTGATACCACGGGGCATCGTTACTTTTCTCTTCACGCACTGTCCGGGGAAGCGAAGGTCCCAAAGTATGCACGACTATAGCATCTTTTATCATTATCATTGTTCTAATTGTTAAACTATGTTGTTTGTTCTCATAGGGGTGGTTAACATTCCTTTCATTTTACTCATTAGCTTAAGTCTTTTCTTTTATTTGGCTAATTGTTATTTTATAAGGCACGTCGGTTAAGGGAGATGCCAAGAGAGGAGAGGGGGCGCGCCGGATAGGGAGATGCAAAAGGGACGCACCAGTTCAGGGAGAAGTCAGGGCGGTGCACCGGTTAGCGAGGCCAAGAAGCATGGAGGTGTTGGGTTCGGTGCTATGGATTCAGAGGGGGGTGAATGAATCGGCCTATGAAAGATTCACTACAATCCGTAGGGAATTAGGGATGTGTGCTTTGGAGTAAACAGGTGAGTAGAAAATTGAAAGCATAACATACAAATAGTTTTGAAGAACTATGAAGATTAGTATAAGGAGTACACAAAAGAAAACACAAGAACACCAACTATCATAACATTCGGCTATCTGTAAATAAGATAGTCAATTACTTGAGGATCTAAGTCCTATCTCAGTATGATAGTCGATCTTCTAAGAATATTGAGCACCTATCCTATCCTTAGACCAGCTATCTTATAAGGGACTATCTAGTCGTAACACCAACTTCGACTATCTGAACAATGCTTATTCAGGCTGATCAACTTCGATTATCTTACAACTTTGGCGAACACCTCGATCGGCTATCTCAAGATAAAAGCTTGAGAAATGCGACTATCTTTGTTATCACCTAACATACTAGGCAATTATTCGATTAAATTATGGAAATATAATCAATAGCCAATCGCCTATCTTTTCTCATTAATGATGGCTCAGGGCTTAATAAAAATACTTTTTTTCTAGGAAACCCAAACGCCTATCTTTTTATAAAAGGACGACTATCTCTTCTACCTATGCCTATCTCCATCTTCAAACACAAAAACCTCCCGCCCAAACTCTGTGTCTCTACGATGACCTTCACTCCTCTCAAGTAATCACTAAGAGCATCAAAAGATAGCTTTCTTCTGCTCTCCTTCAACTCACATTTCTATCTATTAAGTATTCTTCTATTAGGGTTCCTCAAGCCTGCTCGTTCCATTACTCCTTTTTCAAAATCCTAAAACCCATGGCGGCCATAGTGCTTGATGTTCAGGTCTTTGCCCCTGATGCCGATAGAGCACTATTTCTGAGTAAAAGTTTGACCATGATAGTGGGAAGGTGTATCGATTTTGAAGAAATGGGCAGCCATGAAGCTACTGAAGTTTTGCTCGCTCAGAGAAGAAACCCTAGATGCTGGCTAATGGTTATGGGAGTGGGAGGACGTGACTGGGGTCTCTTGAAGGGCTGAGGGGGCAGAGGTGGAGGGGGTGGGGTGAGCTAGAGTGGTTGGAAAGTAGGGCTGGGATGGGAGTGCACTAGAGGGAGGTGGGATGGGGAAGAGGGATGAGGTTGGAGGAGAGAGGGTGGGGGGCGGCCTCCTCCCTTGTGGAAGGTTCCCTTGGTGGTCTAGGGGGTGTGGAGGGGTGGAGAGAAATTCAAACTGGCCTTGGGAGGGGTGGCTTCCACCTTGGGAAGATGGAGGGATGCTTGGGGAAGGGGAGTGGGGTCGAATGATGCTTCTTCTCCTCTTTCTACTTACTCCTCCTCACCCTTTCGGGATTCTTGCCCTTTTTCATGCTATTTTCGAGGCTTTAGTCAGCCTTGATCTCAGTTAGTCTCCATTTCTTTTGTATTTGGTTCCTTGTTATCAGGGTCTCTACGTCTTAACGAGGGAGTTCTAACCCTCATCGCTCTTTCTTTTTTTCCTTCTTCGTCTAGTTTGATGTCTACCACTCCTCCGTATAGAGGAATTTTCAATCCTTTGCTATCCTCTCAACTTTATCCTGTCAAGTAAGGAAAATGAAGCTCGTGCTATCTTAGTCACTTTAGGATGCCGGTCTTCACGCTATGGATTTGCAAGGTATCTTTTATTTTGTGCAAGAATATGCTCTCATTTCCATTATCCTTATTCTTCTGCACGTGATCATAACATTGGTTCCTTAAAACATGTTTGAGTGGTTTAGTTAGATTTTTGTTTGCTTAGTCAAAGAGAAGTTGCTTCTGTAGCACCTCAGGCGGGTGATAGCTCCGCACTGGGAGTCTGAGTTTCTTTCCCCAATTGTTGAGGGTGATCTTTTAGCATAGGTTTTCACACACTTCACGGCGAGCCATAATCGATCTCCTCTTGAGCACACCGTTGCTGCATTGGCCATACTCTAAGTTTGCACAAAAGTCTTTTCTCTTCTGTGCTCGGCCAAGTGTAGTGGCAAGAGGTTGATAGATGAGATGACCAACCTACGGGCTTCCCAATACGGGAGAGGTCTCAAATAGGGACAGTCTTCACCCTCAAAATTGAGCGTTCATGCTAAATCTATCCAATAAGGGTTGTTCAAATGAATGAAAATCAATAGCAAAATAATGAAAAAAGGCATGGGAAGAGTGACGAAGCCCCGCAGGGAAAACCCTGGTCGTACGCGTGCCTAATAAGGGTCCAAAAAAATTAAAGACATAAAGTCTCAGTGCAACAGACTATATCTTTGAGGGGTAGTGCCCTGGAAAGAAGTCAAATCTCAATGTCTCCCATCCTGTGTGAAGCTTGTCTCCTAATTTTCTTCCATTTCTCCCTCTTAGACTGGGTTGTATCCCGGGTATGGCCTTAGTAGGGGCACCATTCTTTAGAGACAGTTGGTTGTGGCAAGCCTCCCTCAAATGCACGCCCTGCTCAAGGAAAGTCTTTAATAAGATGGGGCAGAATGACGACCCCTAGCCAGTAGTTTTAGCCCGTCTTCAGGTGCTACAGATAGCCTTATTCTAAAATCTAAAAAAAATCAGATATTTCTCAAAATCCATAGTTGTGGACTTGTTCTTTTGGCAATTCTAGACTAATGTATATTGACTATCACTCTGATATATTTTAATTACTTCCACATTTCAGTTTAAAATACTGTTCTAATTCATATTGCGCGTGGTGTAATTCCAATTCATTATATGCTCCCTCGATAAACTCTCCTAACCCTTCAGGGGCCTCATCAGCATCTTGGGTGACTTCCCCAGTTCCTAGTAGCGGTAATCCGATGTTACACTGGGTTATCAGTATCCGGAGCTCTGGGTCGTTACAGACTGGTTGCATGTGTGTTCTGGGATCTGATGTTCCCCTTTAACAAAAATGATGATGATCTAGGAGCATACGGTTAATTGTTGGATAGGCCGCTCGGTTGAGTCGGGTGGGGGATGATGGACTCTGTCTCATACACCATGGTTGCAAGAAGACTCTTGACCTCGTCTTAGCTCATTCTAGCAATATTATCCTTGAGTATTTTCTATTTTATCTTTCTTTGCATTTATTTTGATGATTACTTTATTTTAGCCCAGCATGTATTATATCAGTTTGAGCATTCACATCTCGGATTTCCCTCAAGGTTCCTCCTCAGCAATGGTTAGTTACACTTCAGCTCTTGGACAAGTGATTCCTCATTCCACTTTGAATTTGAACATTTTCTCTGATCTGCGCACTTGGTCTGGTTGGCCAGCGTGATTCATGTCTGGATTTTTATCTCAGTTCTCTTTCCTTTTCCAGCTCTCACACTGTGTTCTTCCGATCCCCTCATTGTCCGTGGATTGTGTCCCCAATGAGGTTGGTCATATTTCCTTTCCCTCCATCCTTAGCTTAGTTCTCTAGACATGTCTCATCCTTGTCAATCATTCTTGGTGGTTGGTTCAGCATTTTCGAGAGAAGTTCTGTCACTTGTTGGTTGTGACGGGTGTCTTTTGTCTTGATGTCCGCTTATCAGTTCTCTTCACTTCATCTCCATTTTACGTCGCTATTCCTTTCGTTCCATCCCCTTTCCATTTCACTTCCACACCATTTTTGCTCATTCCCTTGCAAAGCGGACGTCAAGGAGGGGCATCTGTTGACACCCGTTTATAGCCTGCAAGTTACGTCATTTCTCTTATTCATCATTTTTGATGTCCCGAATTAGCCATTATTTTGTAACCTTCCTTGGATGGATTTCTTGCTCATTTCAGTGTTTCCTAGCCTTTGGACTTCGTAGATCATGATTTCTTAGAGCCCTGGGGCATATTTTATTGACTCCCGACTTTCCAAGTTGACTTACGGCCCATTTAGGTTGACAGTATTTCATATAAGTCTTGAAGTAAATTGCTTGAATGATGCTCATACATATTGTGCACATGCATGGCTATTAGAGCTTGATTTATGGTTGAGGAAAATTAAATTTTCAAATGAGTTTAAGGCATGTTTAATTCATGTCAGTGAAGGGATGACTCTCAGAGTCGACACCCTCATCTTGCTTTGATTGCCTTGGGCAGAAATGGTCTGGGCAAGGCAAGAGTCAACTATAGCTGAGCCCTGGGTCTGTCCAGAATAGCTCCAAGAGTCGACACTTGCCTGGCAGTGTTCTGTTTTTGGGCTTTTGGTAGAAACCTATAAAATAGGTGTCAACACCAGGTTTCGACACCTCTTCAGACCACTCCGGATCAGGGTTTGTGAACTTCACTCAAAACCCATTAAACCCAATCCATTTGTGCCTTCCTTTCACCCCTTTGCCCTTAGGATTCTAATACACATCTGTGAGGGGTTTTGCAAGGGTTTTTCATGGGCATTTTAGTCCTTTGAACATATTTTTGTGCCACTATATAGCTACTGCAATTTCAGAATTCCTATGAACAAGAAAAGAAGGTTTCGGCCGCAGGTGGAAAGGAAGAGGGTTTCTCTGGAGTGTTGATCATTTTCCTTCCTTTGCAAGGGCGATCTAGGTTGGAAATGGGCAAAGCTTCATCCTTCTTCAAGCATACAAGTTGGATCGTGTCTGAATCTACAAGCTGGAGCTCCATCGGCTGCGTCTCTTCTTAAAATCGAGCCCCCACCTTCACAAGCTTCAAGGAAGATACATTGGCCGTCCTCCATTTGTCAAGGAGACATTTCTGGAACCTTTCTATGTCAATCTTATTATGATTCTTCAGTTTATCTTGAGGATGGGTATGTCTTGAATGTCTTTCTTTATTTTCTGAACTCCGAGTGACTCTGTGTTGAACCGTCTGCGTATGGCTGTGACTGTTGGGGATGCGGTTGTTACAGCATCTGTGTGGTTGGTGATCCCATCGTTGGATCGCTTTGGAGACTCAGTCTCCATGTGTTTGGAGTGTAACTCTGTGTGCTTCAGTTCAAAGTGAGTGGAACCTCATCGGTTGTGGGACTCATTTTTTTCTCCTCTCTTTAATTAATGGATTAATTAAAGATATAAGGGTTTATTTGATTTATTTACGTGTCGATCAACTAATTAATTAACTGATAATTAACTGACTGATTAACTGCTGAGTGACAAGTTTATTGTGCGCTCATTCTGACCCGTGTCAGGTGAGAGTGAGATTCAGTCAGGACCAGCAGTCCGCTATCATCCTCAATGCTCTTGGGTTCAAATTGAGAGACTAATGCAATGAGGTCATCATTATGAACATCCTTAAGAAATGACATAGTCCTAGGAGGGTCATGAAGTTGCCTATGATGTTGTGCACAGGATGATCTTTTAAAGTGCGCAGATTGCTAGAGCACTAACTAGGAAGCATTGCATGAGAAGGGGTTTCGATCGACTGACCCGTCTCTTGTTCCGTGGGATGTGGTTGGCTGCCATCTTCCTGGTCTTCGTCAGTTTTCAGAAATCCTCCATCCTCCTCCTTCTTTTCCCTATTACAAAAACCTCCATCAGGATCATAGATTTTAGCAAACACAACATGTGGAGTTACCTCCATGGTTTGATTCTTAATGTTAAAGACCTTGTACACCCTTCATGTTTCAACGTAACCCAAGAATATTCCAATGTCACTTTTGGCTTCAAATTTGTCCAATTCTAATTTGCCATTGTTATGAACATAGCACTTTGATCCAAAAGCTCTAAAATAAGCCAAATTGGGTTTCTTACCTTTCATCATCTCATAAGGGGTTTTCTTACACTTTGGCCTTAGCATGGTCCTATTAATTATGTAGCATGCTATGTTGGTTGCTTCAGCCTAGAACTTCGTTGGGAGTTGGCTTTCAATCAACATTGTCCGGGTAATTTTCACAATTGTCCGGTTCCTTTGTTCCACAACACCATTTTACTCCAGGGTCTGGTGAGAAGAAAATCTATGGGTTAGACCTTCTTGATCACATAGCTCAGAAAAGGATGAATTTTTGAATTCTCCTCCATTATCAGACAGGATGATGGTGACTTTGAATTTGCCTTCTTGCTTTACTTTTCTGAAGAAATTCTGAAACACAAGAAAGGCATCATTCTTGTTAGTAAGGAAGAAGATCCATGTAAAGTGGGAAAAATCATGAACTATCACATATCTAAACATTTTCCCATTAATGCTTGTTGTTCTAGTTGGATCGAACAAATCCATATGAAAGAATTCGAAAGGAGTGGATGACAGTGACTCACTTCTTGATTTGAAGGATTTTCTTGTTTGCTTACCAAGTGAGCAAGCTTCACAAACCTGATCAACTTTTGTGTAGGCGAATTTTGGTAACTCTTTAACCATCTCATGTTTGGTTAGTTTGTGCAGAGTCCTATAGCTCACATGTCCCAGCCGACGGTGCCATAGATCTACATCACTTAGTTGATTGACAGTTAAGCATAGACTTTCAGAGTTAGAGACATCAAGGTCTATCATATAGACATTATTCACTCTCTGACCTAGAAGCAAGACCAGATGCGTCCCCTGACATCTTACACTGTGCCTAAGTGTCTCCCTACACGCCCCAGGCAGAGACTGAGACACACAATAAGTACCACGAACAAGGACTAGTTGGGGCCGCCCTCGTCAGCTCGAGTCTGACGCCCCCAACCATGTGTGCACACAACAGACCATGCGCCCTAGGTCAAACCCTCTAGCTGGTTCTTCCCCAAAGCCCAGACTAAGGCTACACGAAGGGGCCCTACGGTAACCAGCCTAACAACCATCTCTCCGGGTCATGCTCTCCACCACTCCCAAGTGGGTCCGCATCCGCGTGGGCAGGAAAGTTACGACTAGTGGACAGGTCACAGGAGGTAAGACTCAGACTCACAAAAATCATTACTCGAAAGAAAATGGAGTGGCGGTCCTCCCAAGACTTCCATCCCCCAGGCGGTCATCCTTGGACTGCAAAACGGGGCCTAGCGGTCTCCCAAAGACCGCTAGGCAGCCATGCCATGGCCGCAACCAGGCAAACCACGAGGTTGACTAGCAGTCTATCGCCGCTTCCCCAGCCATGCGGTCACCTGCTGACCGCAAAACACCAGAAAATGGTTGTGGCTTGACCGTAACTCGGCACACGACTCCCAACGATAAAAAATATGCACCCCGAGGGTGCACTAACTAGACTAGAGAAACGGTCTATAGAGGACCGTTAATCCAGGGGTAGGAGTCTATCGCATGACCGCAACCCTAGCCTAGCTATCCTGGGCAGACCGCTAAGCCCAACCAACTTTCAAAACTGCTTGGCGGTCCCCTGAGGGCCGCTAGAGGGGCCTAGCGGTCCCTGGTTGGACCGCAACCCTAACCCGAGCACGGAAATAGCGGGAACGGCCAAAAAAATCTAATCTACGCCCCGATCATCCCCCGATGATGGGGAAACAATGGAGAATTCATCCCAACCCTCATTGCATGATTCTATGTCCATAGAATGGTCAAAAATCTCGAGAATTGAGAGATCCAGCACCCAAGCCCCAAACACGGATTTTTCCCTCCCTGTATGAAACGAGCCCCTCTCGACCTCTCCTCGGCCTAAAAATCATGGGGAAAGCGGGAAGGAGGGTAAGGATCCGTCCCCTTACCTTAAGGAAGCCTGAAATCTGCCGGATCATCGTCGATCTCAAAATCACGTTCAAACACGAACACCATGCCCCACTCCACAAAATCACCACCGTCGTGCTCGCCTCGCTGCTACCGTCGTCACCACGTCACCACCTCAGTCTGCCATTTGCAGTCGGAGGAGGAGGGGATTTGTCCTCAAGTAGCAGTAAAAGTATTGGAAGCAAAGGATTTAAAAGTGGCCCAATAAGAAGGACCGGTACCAAGACCCGACTCAGACGAATAAGGAGAAAAGGAAAAGAGGCGAGGGCTAGAACTCTCTCGCTAAGGCGTAAAGACCTTGATCACAAGAAACAGTGTACAGAAGAAAAAGGAGAATCAATAGGGGAAGTGAGGACTGAAGCCTCGGAAGCAGTGGGAGAATAGGTAGATGCCCAAGGCAGCGGATGTGGAAGAAGTCGGGTCAAATCCGGGATCAGAAGGAATCAAAAGAAGGAATTGGTAGATGGAGAGAGGAGGATCCGGAGGGTCCAGAGGCAAAGGAGGAGAATCATGATGGGAAGAAGAATCTGGAGACTCTGGAGGGAGGAAATACCAAGGGACGTGATGTCCCGGGAAGAGGTATGGGAAAAGATGGTGGAAGAGGAAGAAGAGAATAAAGGACGCGATGTCCTGAAGGAGCAGGAGGAGGAACTAGTAGAAAGAGAAAAGATCCGGAGGTTCCAGAGGAATAGAGAAAGAAGGGACGCGATGCCCTGGGAATAGAGAGAGGGATAAAGGATCCGGAGGTTCTGGAGGAGGAAGGTATAAAAGGGCGCGATGCCCTGGAAGAAGAGGAAAATTCGGAGGGTCTAGAGGAATAGCAAGAAAAGGGGCATGATGTCCTGGGAGAATCATGGAAGAAAAATCTAGAGGGACGCAATGCCCTGATAGGATGTCCGGAGGTTTCGAAGGAGGAAGGTATAAAAGGGTGTAATGCCCTAGGGGAAGAGAGAAAGAATGAGACGAAGAATGCAGAGGTTCCGGAGGAATGGGACGAGAAGGGACACGATGCCCCAAGAGGAAGTCCAGAGGATCCAAAGGAGGAAGGTATAAAAGGGCGTGATGCACTGTGAGGAGAGAAAAATCTAGAGGATCCGAAAATGGAGTGGAGGGGCATAATGCCCAAAGGGGGAGGTCTGGAGGTTCCGAAGAAATAGAATCAGAAAGGGCACAATGCCTTAGAAGGAAACTAGAGGGGGCGCGATGCTCGGCCAATGTTAGGGGTCCCGGAGACCCCGAAGATAGAGATGAAAGAGATGGGAAACGCGGAGGATCCGGAGGTTCCGGAAGGCGGGGAAGATACGGGTCTGGAAACCTGGGAAAGAAGAGATGAAAATGCATGTGAATGCAATGGAACAGATGCGATGGATGCATGGAATGTGATGAGTGCAAAGAATGCATGGGATGAGAGGATGAGATCCTCCTCCTCACGTGTCTTATGGTTTGATCTGATTAGTCATGACTGTTCGCTGCCACGTTCCGAGCAATACCTTCCGCTGCTATCGGTTCAGGGTGTGACAGAAGTGGTATCAGAACCTAGTTTTGTTAAACCCTAGGTCTTGACTATAGGTTGCCATAGGTTAGAGGTTCAATCCTATTATTACCCGATGAGATTGGGTAGAACCATGGGTAAAGTGCCAAAAAAAACTTATAAAAAAAGGGCTTAACAACTTTCATGAGAATACATTGTTAATCTTATGTGATCTATTTTGTGTCTTGTAGAGCTAGATAGCTAGCAATGGCAGCCAAACGTGCGCAATGGCAGGAGATGCAAAGGATGGTTCAAGGTCTAACCAAGACTCTACAACAAGTTGCCCAGGGTGGAGCAAATCATGGAGCCGGAGAGTTGCATCGTGAGTTCTGGAGCCTCAATCCCCCTAGATTTAGTGGAACCCCTGATCCTGATGTGGTAAAAGATTGGACTAAGGAGATGGAGAGAATTTTCTGAGTAATGCAATGTTCTGACCAAGATAAGGTCCTTTTGGCAACCTTCCAATTAGAAAAGGATGCGAGGGCTTAGTGAGAGTTTGTGGAAGCCACTTTGTCAAGTGCTCAGGTAACCTGGGTAGAATGCTTAGAGCACTTTAATGAGAAGTATTTCTTGGAAAGAGTTTGGGAAAGAAAGACAGGAGAATTTACCTCACTAAAGCAAAGGAGTATGTCCATAGCAGAATATGAAGCACAGTTTTCTAGATTGTCCCGATATGTGCTTCATTAAATATTGACGGATAAGATGAAGGCCAAGTGATTTTTGAATGGATTGAGATTGCAATACATACCTCAATTGGCACAAATGGATATTCAATCGTATGTCGAGATAGTTAAGCGAGCTCAACTACTGGAGGATGCCATGAGAAGAACCTGGTTAATGGAAACAAGAGACCCAATAATGAGGATGGTGTTCCAAATGGCAAAAAGCAAAAGGGGGTAAAGTGCAAGCATTGTTGGAATGAGGGTCACAAATCTGAGAAGTGTCGCTGAAAAAACAGAACTTATTTTCAATGTGGAAGCCAAGAGCATAAGGTATCAGAGTGTCCCCTTCCTAGAGATCAACCTAAGTAGGCAAGGTATCATAATAAGGAATGACATCAAGGACGATTGCAAACAATGAGACAAGTCGAGCCTGCTGACAATGAAGTAGCTAGAGGTACCCCTTAAACCTTAGCTTAGCTCCTTAAATTATTCTACTAGCATGATTGGAGAATAGAACTAGAGGGAAGGGAACAGCCGGAAGCCCATTATCAAAGCCCATCGACATGACTCGGTTGTTTCATTTATGTGGAATTAATCTTATTTTGTGTGAGACGAGACTGTCAGATAAAAAAATTGGAGATCAATCAAATAACTTAATTATGCGGGCCGCTTCGGGGCATCGTAATATAATACGGGATTTACTCACGGCAATGCCGAAATTTACGTGTCTACAACCCCTGCACAAAAAATCTCTTGATAGTGTTGCATCCCCAATAGGGAGCTTCCCATCACCGATGGATACTTCTCCAAAGACATCTTTGGCTCCTCATGAGTGTGTTTCTCGACTAAGCCGCAGAGATGCACGTAAACTTTGATTGCTTATCCCCAAGGCATACTGTCAATGTCTACCATTTTTTCTAGATTTGCTACTACTACTACTTATACGGGTGTGGATTAGATTGCTTACAATTTTTTGAGAGATTTTTTAGACTAACTGTTAAGGGATCCATATAATGGTGCTATACATCCTCTCACTGTAGTTCTTAGTGTAGTTACTGCTCTTTTTGTCCCTCGTGCTATTCATAACCCAGCTACTTCAAAGTCCTTGAAGACAACCATGCCATTTGTTATTATAGTCCATTAGCATTTCGTTGGTGACCATTTAGATTAGCAACCTCATTCTCGACGCCTTAGTGTTAGAACCCGATCGATGCTTCACTGAAATTTGTCTCGAAAGGAACCCTCTTCACCATAAATATTGGAGATAACTCTCTTGGAGAGGGGTAAATTAGCGGCCCAAAAGACAAGTGGCCCGGAGCGGCCCAATTGGTCCAGCCAGACCTAACAAGGCCGAACTCTACAAATGACAACCACATTAACGGGCCACTTATCTTGAAGCCCAAATCACTCGGTCCGATACTTCCTAGGCCATCTATCGGCCCAAGAGTCTGAATAACGGTCGCTCAGGAAAAGTCCAAAGGGCTGCCGTGCATAACCGGTCAAGGGAAGCTCGAGGGTCAAGAGGAAATAAGGGTAAGCGCCCTTGAAAGAGGAGAAGCCCACATTGGACCTCTTCCCCAGATCCAAAAAGATAGTGAGGCACTATATAAGCCAAGGGAAACCCTCAAGACAGGTAAGTCACCTTGAGCCCTCTTAGCCACCCATATTAGTGGAGAGCAATCTCATACCCATCTCCATTTTCCTTTTTTTTTTTTGGAAAAACCCTGCCTAGGGGTCAATGGGAGAGTGCACCCCTTACCAGAGGTAAAGAGAATAGCCACTCCACCATCAAGCCACTAGGAGGAGGGTTAACCATTCTAAGGAATCATCGATGGTAGGGGTGCGTTAGCTTTGCTAGGGGATTTCAGGAATTTAGGGGTAAATACCATAAAGGTAGGCGTATAGGGGAAATTCATGAAGATTTTAGGCGTATTTACGTAATTTTCCCAAAGTTATATAATGTCTGAGTTTTAGACCCGGTAAGCAGCTTAGTTGGCATGAGGACTCCAATTCATGACTAGAGTTCTTGTGTTTAAACCCATCTCAGGTGCCCATTCCACACGGCACAGGAGGTTCACATGAGAAGGGGAATACATCAAGTGTTCACGTGACCAGGGGAATACATGACAAAGGCGGATGCAAGTGTAGGCATCAAGACAGCAATAGCAGCATTAAAATCACCAGTAGAAAAAATCACCAAGTTATGATTCATATCAAATTGTCCATCTTTAGGCAAATAGTGGATTCTTGCCATTGTTTGCTGACATTTTGCATCTACCCATCCTATTAGAGTTCCAACAACAGAAAAGTTCCTGCAAGAAACGCCTTCAGTACCCCTTTTAAACAGTAAACATTATCAATTGCAAATATTTTCTTCCTTAGCAAGACTCTTCTCTCTCATTCCTCTGATTGTTCAACAAGCCACCATTTCCCTCTCTACCTCTAAATGTCCAGGTGAAGTTAGAAGTAGATGATACAGTCCAGGAATTGCGAGGGACTTCGGTGGCATCTAGATGGTTATAAAGCTATAACATAAGTCTGCCCAATGTGATAAATATGTACTCCTTAATAAAGATTAATGCAGTCTGTGTGAAAATAGCAGAGGGTTTCTTTAAAGAAGCTAAACCTAAGATGTATTATGCAGTAAAAATAACAGTATTCCTTTTTAAGGATACATCAAATCATAGCATGCAACACTATACCTCAGGTCATTTTCTTCAAAGCAAGCATACATTCAAATCAAATGCAATCAAGCATAAGAAGTTCCTCAAATTTTGTTTACAACATTTCCAACGCACAAGGTGGCAACCCAACTTTAAAGTTCAAACCACTACATGCTGATCAAGTCTGCATTTTCTGGGAGAGGCCATTAGTGTCCACCACACGAATCTAGAAGTGTCGTGAATAAGTTCCACATGGTGCAAGTCTGCATTTTCTAGGGGAGCTCATTGAGGTAATTATCATAATTCAAATAAGTTTCATACGTTCCGTAAATAAACTTTTCTTTTCTCTCTTTATCTAGACCTTTTCAAGACGGTTGAGATGGTAGGATGACCTTACGATCTAAAAGATGCACCTATTAAAGATGTTGGAAAGTGATACAATAAGCCCCAGGGCTCTAAGAAATCATGATCTTCAAAGTCCAAAGGGAATGGAAAAATGGGCTTGAAATCTTTCCAAGGAAGGCTAAAAAATAATGGTTAATTCGGGACATCAAAAATGATGAATAAGAGAAATGACGTAACTTGCGGGCTAAAAACGGGTGTCAACAGTAGCGTCAACGCAGGAGTTCAATTTCGACTGAAAATTAGTTCTATCAAGCTATAGTGTGTCAACTCAAGATTGGACCCACGTCGGCGCATCCTTCGACAGAAGGCTGGAGCTTGATTTTGTGCTATAGCCTATGTTGACGCAGAGTCCCTATGGCATCGACGCATGAGTTAAACAAAGCAAGCTTTCCTGTCAGCACTAGTGATCGCGTCGACGTAGCATTCGATGGGGTCGACTAAATTCAAAGTCACTCACTAGATTCGACGTGGGATCTAAGAATGACTCATGATCCGAGGCCCAACGGCCCAGAAAAGACATGTACAAGGTTCCCAGGTTCTAGAAAGGTCCATGCGGCAGGATCATCACGTATCATAACAAAAAGCCAATGGGCCCCCCAAGAGAGGAATATTCAAAAGGGAAAAGGCGAGACTTATCCGATTGAAGGCAGTGAGCTTGAATAACACACGCAGTAAGGGTGAAGGTGTTTGTTGCCTGTGCAAGACACAGAGCCTTTCCACAGAGTAAGACAAAGCTCTGAATAAAGGAGGAAGAGTTGTTCTACCTCTCCAGTCGGCTGATCGTGTTGCAGAAATCTTCCTATTCGTTGAGCACTGAAGCTGTCATCGAAGGAAGTAGGAGTTTCATCAAAGGATCATCAGCCTGTGGAAAATGAGGCTTCAAGAAGCTGCATCGTGACATTCCAAAGTAATATTTCAAAGATTGAGAGAGTCCAGTGTGATGCAGACTTCCTCTTCATAGATCACACATTTTTAGATCTGGAATATCTTCATCGACTAAGGATCTGTGCCCATTTTGTCTTTGCTTTCTTTTGTTGATCTTTTATTTTTTCTCTTGTCTGATATATTGATAAGTATCACACTTTATATCATAATTTGCATTACATTTGTCATCTTTGGGCATTACATGAATAAAGTTGTGCGACATGAATAGTTAATTTCATTCTCACAACTAATTTGAGTCTGCATATGTTTTACCATCTTTTTGAGTCAAAATGACCGTGTGAAAAATATTTAAGAATTTACACAACTATTTGAATCTATTTTGGAATGAGATACATTGATTGTTTAATTTTTTTTAAAGGTAGATGTGCTCTGACCTTGCTACAGCGTATGCTCTGACTTGGATTGAGCCTAAAACTATATATGCATGGACTTTCTACAGTGTATGCTCTGGCTTGGACTGAGCCTAAGACTCTATATGCAACGGCTTGCTACAAGAGTTGCTCTGACTTTCATGCTACAGGAGTTGCTCTGACTAGGATTGAGCCTAAGATTCTATATGCAAGGACTTGCTACAGGAGATCCAAGGACCATGCACAGACTTAGCCTAGAAGGCGTACAACATGCTCGGACTTACATCAAGTATATGCACTGACCCTAAGTGTATGCTAAGACATGCATGGACTTGTCAGGCGACACACAGACCCAAATGTGCACGGACTTGGACAATGTGCACGGGCTTTGAAGAAACTACATCGACTGAGTGAATATGCACGGACTTAGTGTATGCATGGACACAAAGAGTGCTTAAAACAAAAAATGCACAAGTATGATATGCACACTAATGAACAATGCATTGAATTTTAATGCAAATGACTCTGAAGTTAAGCACAACAATTAAAAGTAATTAAATGACAGATCAAACAAGATGTTAACAAATAGTGTATGACATCATCAAAACAGTAGGGATGCAACATATAGGACCGTCACATGCATGTAACATGTCTTGCTTGGTCTGTTACATGCTGTGGTTTTCGAGGCCTGCTGCTGTGTTAGACCCTGGACGACCATGTCTGCCTCGAAGATCATGTCAGTCTGTTCGCTGTAACGGGTCTCTTCCCATGTGTTATGGTAGGTAACGCACCTATGTGGGTCTATTACATTGTGCTTGACTGGTGTTTGTCTGGCTATGGTGGTTGGTGTAACACGCCTACCTCAATGCACCATGTGGCTATGGTGGACTCAGCTTGGTCCGTTACATGCCTCTTGTCCGTGTTAGTGTTTTGGGTCTGTTGGCCATAACTCACCTATCCTAGTGTGTTTGGCTGGTTTAACGCACCTATATAGGTCTATTACATGCCCTTTTACTTGAGTTCTGTTCCGTTGGCGATAACGCCCCTATCCAGGTGCATTATGCTGATGTGGCATGCCTGTTCTGGTGCGTTACATGGTCTGCATTGGATTTCAGGTTTGTTTACCCTGACGCCCCTACCCTGGTGCGTCAGAGCAGTGTAACGCCCCGATAGAGGTGCATTACAGTCCTGTTGCTGGCCGTGATGGCCGTTGGTCTGTTCTGTGTGTCTGTCTGTCTTAGGTTTGTATTCTAGGGTGGTGTCTCTGTGTCAGCGGTTTCTGGATCGATCGGCGTCCTTGTGGGAATCCAAGACTTGTGGAGACTTACAGAGGCCTTGATGAAGAAAGTTTCAGTCTGACAAAGAAATATCTTGTGGAGGGTTCTAACTTCACCAAGAATTAGGGTTCCTATCACACTACCAGAAGCCAAATAATAAGCGGTGGGTGAAAATCACCTTCAAAACAATTATTATACATGATATGCCATAATCATGATATCACTCAACCAATATAACTACTATACAATAATGCTAAAACATGCTATGATGAGCCAATTTTAGGTTAACAGGAAGTTATCTATTCTTTTAGCATGCTAAGAACATTTGAGATAAGGTAAGGACATGGATTCAAAAGGAAAAGATGAACATGGATCATGAACTTAAAGAATTAAGGTTTATACATGTTTCCTAGTTATTTAAGTTGGTTCGGATGACTTACAGAGATTAAAAACATACATCTAAATTCAAATCCACTAACATAACCTGCTAGAAGGGCTCTAGGGTTTTTGGAAACCCGAGCCTGAACGCAGTCGTAAGAGGGGCTGCGATTAGAATGCGGTGCACAAGCAATCCACATTCACTAAAATATGAAAAATTTTGAAAATAAAAGGAAATTCATGGATGCGGTCTGTCGGCCAACCGCGTTCAGAGACACGGTGCCTATAAGGGCCACGACTACAAACAGAGGGCCATTTACAACAAGAAAACCCTAAATTAACGATATCCAGTCCCAAATCTTTGAAATACATGCAATATAGTAGATAAAATTTAGGGGAAACGATGCAGAACTAAACTAGACATACAAATGAACGTGTTTAATCCATTAATTTGATGTTTAGCTAAAGAGATCGCATACCTTGATTTGATTAAGGAGGAAGAGGAAGAGGAAAGAAGAAGCTCACGAATGCCCCGAAGAACCCTCGATTCCTCCTCCTAGATCGATCCTCCCATGCCTAGAAGTCTTCTCCCACAAGCTAAGCTCGACTAGGAAGGCTATGGGATCCTATTTATAGGATTTTATGCATCTAGGAGTCCTAATTAGGTCAAGGAAACCTAGATAGGGAAGAACTCCAAAAAATCTGATTTTTTCCTTTATCTAGGCTGCCCCCACCCTATCTAGGACAAATTAGGGTTAGGGTTTAGGTTAGATTTCAACCTCCCTTAGTGGATTAAGGTTTGGTTGAGGTTATTAGCCCATTAGGGTTAAGTTAGAACCAAATTAGCCCATTTAGAAACTAGGGTTTTAGAACTTCTGAATTTTAGAAATTAATTTAGCCCATAAGCCCAATAAGCTTCTTCTAAAAACTTGATCAATTTAAAACTTAAACTAAAGACTTTAAACTTATGTAGAATTAAAAGTAATTAAGCTCTGCAAAATATGAAAACCAATGATGCACTTATTCAAATAGATGAACTGCAAAAGTGCAGACTCCTAAGCAAGTCTATACTGTTGACAGAACCAAATCAAGCATGCATGTACACTAAATCCATTCAGTCGGAATCGTAGATAGGAACGCACCTAGCATACATCTAATGGTTGACAAATTGGAAAGCAAACCACAGTACACAAGATCCTTTTTAGGTGGTTCAGTCCTCAGGACCTACATCCACCCCACACTCCGACCAGAGTGTGGATTCTGCTGCCAAACAGCTTGAACGGCTGGGCCTCACAGCTTCCCAACAACAGTTGAGCTTCACAACTTGCTTAACCGCTGACTAATAGCTTGACTGCTTGGCAATACAGCTTTGCCTCCACTGATACATAGCTTAGAAGAAATATGAAAAATGAAAATAGAAAACCAAGAAGTTAAGCATCGGAAAGCTAACAGTAAAAGCAAATCGAAATGCTCATGCAAGAGCGCTATGCCTTGGATCTGATCCAAAGGACACAGTGGAAACAGATCTTTAGATCTCTTTAACCTTCTTCTCACTTCACACTCATGAACTCTTCAACCCCTGCACCTCTGCCTCTATCACTCTTTCTCTTTGCTTCTTCCTCGCTCTAGACTTCTCTTCACCTCTAATCACTATCTCTCTCTTTAGCTTTTTCTCTCTCTATTTTTCTTTTTCTCTTTAAATGAGCAAGATCCCTATTTATAGACAAAACAGGGGCTCCGCAGGTTTGCTGAGAATAATGGAGGGAATATTCTCGCCAATGATTGGAAGACTACAAGTCAGATGGAGGATGTTCACTTTCCACGTGATAGAATCATTGACTCGCTCCTTGCCTTGGATCACGTGCCATAAACTTGGTACTTAAGCTCCACGTGAGATAAGTTCACAGGTTGTCAATAAGACGCTCTATCATATGGCTGACCTGGCAGTATAAGAGACATGGCATTAGCTATTTGATAATACGCACTGACATAAGCGAGACATAGGTCAATCGGCACATGTATAGACCGAATAGCATTGACTTAAGTGTGAACAATGTATATTGCATATAGATTTGATTGTACATGCACAGCATAGATGTGAGAGATGACAGACTAGCAATGACATTTATATGCAAATGGCATCGACCTTAGTATGATGTGCTTCCCACTAGCATCGACCTTGACCACAAGACTAGGCAAGGGCCATCAAAATAAAAGTCTTTTATTTCATTTTCCTTTGTACATTGATTTTTTAGTACTAGTACTAAACCAAACGAGAGTATAGTAAAACTAGAAGTACAACATTGACCACTACAATGTGATATTAGAGCGAGTCCCATGTAGTATGATATAAGCTGGTTTGGGGACAAAATAGAGAAATCTAGGGCATGTAGTGATCTAATCGTGAGCCATGTAGGAGAAGAGGGGTTCCTATAGGAAAGGCCTACCTAGCTGTGGAGTGCCAGTATGGAGCCGCCACGGAGTGAAGGCACCACTGTGGATGGGGGCTGGGTCAATAATGAACTAAATTTAATATCATATTGGATAGCAGGAAAAGTTATTGTGCTATATATGTAAGGTCGATATCCATAACTTGTGAGGCGCTTTTTGGGCACAAAATCGTGCGGGTTTTAGCCCAAAGCTAACAATACCTCACAAGGGTTGGATCAGGTCGTGTAACAGATGGGGGCACTACAGTTCCCCTGATGTTATGACTAGGGATTGCGGGAGGGGAGGACTAGATAGGTGAAGCGCCTCTAGTGCTATCACCAGTGTGCACTAGTGGGAGTGGATGGTGATGACAAGATGACAATGGCGAGGGGGTGGCAGTGGGACGACAACAACGAGACAGTGGCGGCGGCAGGAACCTCTCCTCTAATCTGATTGTACAGTTGTACTACCTCTATTTATTTGGAATAAAATTGGTGGTATAATCCACATTCTTTCGATAATAAACGAGGAGGTGGCGGCGGGAAAAGGCAACCCTGCACCGTAGCCCTGGGAAAGCACCTGGTCACCTAGGTGCAACTGTCTTAACAACTACGAATGAGTAGTCTTCCAACTATTTGTGTAATGTTGGAGTTAGTGTGTGGGATGCTAGCTTTATGAGTCACAATAGAAGGGGGAAGGAGGTTGCGTAGCTTCAAGCCACTTTGATAACAAAATAATAGTCGATTAGGGTGAGTTATTCTGCCTACCCTCCCTTATTCTAGTTTGGTAGCGAGGTTATCGTAACCGGGGTCAGTTAGGGTTAAAGCCCTTAACCTATGATTAACTCATTCCACTCTCACGGGAATACCCTATTCGACCTTGGTTAGGATAAGCTACCAAATCAATAATTACTCCAACCCAAGTATAAGCTAACCCAGGCTCACCCCCGTTAACTTATCCTAACTTGTTATCAAATTGGTCTTCCGCATATGGTTTGTTAGAACCTTTGGAGGCAACATAATGACAACATATTTTGGGAAAGTACAATCTATGTGATTTTGACAGAGGCAGAAAATGCAGAAAAGGTAAGTTTATTATCTTCGTTTTATTGTTGTGGGTTAAGCATGTACATAGACTATATAATGTTATGGATGGTTTATAGTTTAACACCATGTCGGAGTTTAGTCTGAAGATTACATACATATATAAAGGTTACTAGAAGACGTTACAGTCCAATAGGAGGGTTTATGTAAATGAAGACGGTAACTACGTATCTAGACTATTATAGTTGTTGCATCCTCATAGAGGACGTGAATCACATTTCTAGGTGGGTGAGTGAGCATGCTTTGCAATCTCCTTATGAAGTGCTGAGTCCAGTCCTATTGTGTATGAGGAAATTACATTTGATGCACAATTATATCAAATGATGCTCTCATATCTCCAGCGGAAGAAGATGACTATTTATGTGAGTGCATTAGATGTAGAGCCAGTGTCTGAACCATAGGGACCTACTGATCTAGTCCAAGACATGACTAGCCAAGCCGTATCTAATATTGTAGGAGAAGTTAAGCCAGTGAGTGATACAGGCCAAACAAGAGACGTTCAGCTTGCTACTAATCCAGGTGAAGCAAGAGAAGCTCAATTCACACAATGTTGATAAAGATTTCAAGGCTGTTAGGGACAACGAGCAACAATCTGATGACGAAGCCTTAAAGTATGTGGCATACGCTGATGAGTACAGTGAGTCCTCATAGTCCGCAAAATCATTTTGTGATTCCAATGAGGTGCATACAGAGGACTCCTATCATTCAATGCCAGATATCTCAGATGAGTCTGATGAGGGCATATCAGATCTAGAGGGTGATTTATTAAAGGTTGATTAGCAAAATCTAGATATTAGAGTTGGTGTTATCTTATCTAATTGCAAAGCTTATGGGATTGCCTTAAAACAATTTGTAATCAAGAACCAATTCTAATTGAATCAGATTAAAACTGATAGCACTAAAATGAATGCAGTGTGTGCTGATATTAATTGTAAATGGAGAGTTCATGTGTCAATGTTCTAAAATGGAGCCACCTTTGCGATCAGGACTATGCAAGAAAAACACACTTGCATGGCTACTAGTAGGATTGGGAGTCGGATGGCTTTTAAACATTGGATTTCAGGTAGGGTGGCAGAATCAATGAAGGAGAATCCAGACATACCCCCCAAAAAATTGATGGCCAATTTACTAAGGGACTACAATGTGCGGGTACATTATGTTGTGCCCCTGTGGTCATTTGAATCTCATGATTTTGATAATGGCTAAACACTATAAGTCATTGTTGTTTTCCACTAACGATTTGATGTGATTAAAACACAAACCATATAAATCTAATCGATAGGGTTCGCGCTCGGTTCATGCTTAGGAATCCTACCTTAACGGAAGCCTGCTTTGGATCTCCTGTCTTCCTCCTTCTAGCAGCTTGTCCTCCCCTCCCATTGATTCATTCTCGGGTAAAAGGTAGGAAGAACTTAGAGTCGAACTTCAAAAGAAAACGGAAGAAGCTGAAGAAGTGATTTGAGAAGCCTACCCGAGACCTACCATTGTAAGACGACAATGTCCTTTCAAGAATACTCTAGGGAGTGTAGGAAGCTTGAGAAATGCAAAGAATAGGAGTAAGCGAAGGGAAATGAGGAAAAATCTACGTAACTCTCTCTCTCTCTCTCTCTCCTGAGTTATGGTGTGCCCTGATGCCCTTGCATGCGAGGTCAGACCACTAAACCACTCTCATCTACAGACCTACTCCATTCTCTGGCATTCTATTCTATTCTATTTCATTTGTCTCGTCATGTAGCCCCATACCTTGTAGAGAAATCCAGTGCGTTTAGATCCTGTCAACATTTGAATCCATGGAGGATCTAATATCATCAAATCTCAGTATTATTTAGGTTTAGGGAAATCCTAGCACGGTCAACGTTCTAACCCTTTTGTCATTTCCTGGATATCGTTAATCTCACTTTCTAGTTTGACTTTTAGCTGCTCAGTCTAAATTTATCTTATTTTCTATTTGTTTATCATTCCTGCCATCCAGCCCTATCAAATCTCTTAATAAACCATCCAACTCTCCCTCGTAGCACTTAATCCTTTGATGTATCATCATTATCTCACTTATCATTTCATTATATCATTTAATATGCCAATATATCGTCTAATGCCTCATTGTATCATGCATCTATTCCTTCACTACATCGTCTATTTGGTAAGAGACAAAGCAATCATCTAATAACCACGTCGTCTAACGCTCCGCACTTAGATAATTCATTATCTATTCTAACATTGTTTATTCTTCTCCTCTTCACGTCATCGTGTAACATCCATTCGCTTAGATAAAGCATCATCCATCGCCTGTAGCTTATCCACTGAGACGAAACATCGTTTACTACCTATCGCCTATCCACTTAGACAAAATATCATCTACCGCCTATCATCTATCCACTTAAACGAAACATCATCTAACACTCTCCCCACTTAGATGGAACTTCGCCCAACATTCTCTCCTTAGATGGAACATCACCTAATAGCTTGTCACGTCATCGCCTAATGGTCTTCTCACTTTCATAGAATATCGTCCAACCATCCCTTTTTTTATGTGGGGCTCCCTGGCGCATGCTTGTCTGCAATGCGGGATATTTTGTCCGGTGGGACAAAGAGTAATGGGGCACCTCAGGCCAAGGAAGAGGAGGCTTATGGCCCGGTCCAGAGGGTTGGGAGCAATTTTAGAGCTCGGCGAGGGTGGAGTGCCTCCGGCCAAGGGGAAATGGTTTTATGAATCCATCCTAGTGGGACAAAGGGTAATTTTTGAGCTCAACGAGGGCGGAGCACCTCAGGCAAAGGAAAAATATTTTATGAACCCAGCCCAGTGGGGATAATAGTAATTTGAGCTTGGCGAGGGCGGAGTGCCTTAGGCCAAGGGAAAAGGGGTTTCTGAGCCCAATCCGACGGGGAAGATGGGTAGAATTTTTAGATCGATAAGGGCGGAGTGTCTCATGCCCAGAAAAGGAGATTTATGAGCCCCAGCCTAGTAGCACTGATGGGCAAAATTTTTGAGTTCGGCAAGGGCGCCGGAGTGCCTCATGCCAAGGAAAAGGAGATTTTATGGGCCGACATTGGGCAAGAAGTCTGAACAGGTAGTGGTGGGAGAGCCCCATGGGACAAATATGGTATCTCTTGACATATTTGGATAATTGTTGTGGCAAAATGCTGGAAGGCAACGAGAATACATTGACATGAAGCGTAAGTCCCAGGCCAAGGGTAGACGGTCAATCCCGGTGGGACAAATGGGGAATATCTCCGTAGGATGGGAAGATGGCAAGGCACCATGGATCTTGATGGGACCAGTGGGAAGTAGCTTCACTGGACGAGGCATCGGTAAGGCTTATTCTCTTTGTTCCCTTGTAGGGTTTGTATTTTAATGTGGCGGAGGGCCAAAAGTTAAGGAATGTTTATTTAGTGACCCGGCTGGAAGATCCAGGTTGAGAATGCAGGGGGTACCTTAACGGGCATGGACCTTGATTGAAGACAGGAGGTTTGGTGGCCAACGACGACTCTTTAGCATTGGTAAGACTATTGATTTGACACTGCCTAGCAGGGATGTTGGGCAACAGCTATGCAGGATCAACAACTGTCATCTTTTTTCTCTTTTTTCTTATGATTTATGCGGGAGGTGCTCCGAACAGCTGCAGCTCAGGATCCCAGTGCTTACAGCAAGTGTCATCCTTTTGGCCCTTTTTCTTAGAAGCTGTGGTTGTGGGGCCTTCCTACCTCTGCAGATGGCATAGTCATTTTATTTTCCCTTGGGTGTTTCTCATGTAATGTTGCTAGGGATCATTTTATTTTCCCATGGAGGAGGGATCGGAAGGGACCCCCTCACAGCTAGGGGTCACCCCCATACCTTTCCACCCCACTTCCACTCCCATAAACCCCATTCCCCCCCATCTTCTTAAATCTACAGTCCACCAGTTCATCATCTAGAGAACCTGAAGACTGCAGAAGACACTGCGACGCCATCCGGACGTTCCAGGAGACGCAAGAGCTACCCCTGGAAGCATCTTCGAGTCATCTTCGCAATGGTGGTTGTTTCATCCCGTTCCGAGCTCGTGACTATCCAAGAGAGGCGATCTACTCTGACTGCGCAGAAGGCTCCTGCCCAGCTTCTAGAGGCAGAGTGCAGCAGTTGTCACATTGGCCCCTTTGAAGATCTGGAGGCGGCGTTCGACTGACGCCTTCTTCTACGAGTTCCCCTCCTCCTCCAAGATGAGGAGCTCCATTCGGCTACTGGAGCGATTTCTTCTCCTTTTTCTCCCTCGAGTGCGCAGTTCTGTCCACCCTGGGATAGAACTGACACCCTATTAGTGTTCAGATTTCTGCGGTCTTCTCTGACATCGGCTGGCACCCCCGTGGCTCTTATGATTTCAAAACCGATATTTCAATGTGGCACCCTGAACAACCCTTAAAGTGAGCATTCAACCTATTAAGATCTAGACACCTGCGAGACAACGATCACACACACACACAAGTAAACACCACGAGAATTAACAAGAGACATATTTATAGGAATCACTCTTTTTCACTATAAAAAGAACTACAACTTCCCCCTGGTGGCACCTAAACACTCGATGCCTTCCGTCTCTCTATCCCTGGGATTACAGCCGTATTTATATAAGACTGTTAGCAGACTCTTAATCTCATTAGGACTACTCTTAGCAGACTCCTTAGGCTTGTCCATCAGTCCCGCGTCCTCTACTCAGATGCCCACACCCGAGGTAGGTGCCTCGCACAGCTTGCACCGCTACACGCCTTGATGTGGCACCACTTCACTCAATCAACATGAGATATCACGACCACTATCGATATTTGAAGCAAAAGTGACCCGTTTCGTCCACGCTCCACGATCAAGAGATCGAGTCATCCGTTGATCCATACTACTCATTTGGGACACACTTGCCCAAGCCACGCCTGTGTCAACCCTCCCTATGAGCATGTACATGTCATTCATCATTTGTCCCCACAATATAACTTATGTTCGTCTGTATACTATGAGAGCTCCACCTTCAAGAGTGCACCAATAATCTCTTGAACCCAAAACTAGTAGTGAGGTTAAGTTTTTCTTCGGATTTAGCATATTTCAGATCTCTCTCAGTGTACGCACCACTCTATCAAACATGCGAACCCGCATTGATCTCACTTTGGCAACTGTGCGCTCCATGCCATTTGCCAACTGGATTGAGTCACCATCACATGCCTGATATGTGCTAAATTACTCATTGTCTGATCATACGTGAAACGAGCAACCAAAATCTAAAATCTAACTTGAATCTCCCTCACCTACAGATGTCATGCACAAGATCATATCTCTCTTGATGTCTCTAGCAACTGTCCTGACATGTGATGTCTCTTCCTTCTCCTTCCCCTTCTGTAGCTTCGCATCCTCCTTTCGCACTAAACAATCCGTCTTCATATGATCTTCTTGGTCACAATACTAACACGTCCGAGGAACCTGTGACTTGGAATGACCCCTAGTCTTTTTAGACCTTGTCTCTCATCCGTTCTCCCAACCTCCATCTACAACCAAAAGATGACCTGCACTTAATACCTGATCGCTGTCGCTCTTCCATCGCGACTCGTTCATGAGCAATGAAGTAACTGAAACATCTAACTTTAGATTATCTTTCCTAAATAGAAATGTAGTCACAATATGATCATATGATACTGGCAATGATGCTAACAAGAGATGTGCCTCGCCCTCTTCATCAATCTTTACGTCCAATGTAAGTAACTCCGTCAAAATCTTGTTATACTTGTCCAGATGAGCCTCTAGTTATGCTCCCTCCTCCATCTTCAAGCCATGTAGTTTCTTTTTGAGAAACAGCTAGTTTGTTAATGACTTAAATTGTACTTGCTCTCCAACTTTTTTCATACTACTACCAAATCATCTAAAACAATCACCTCCTAGAGTGTGTTATCTACCAAGAACAGGTGTATCGTGCTATTTGCCAAGTCCTGCATTTCTTGTCATGCCTCAGTTGATAGTTTCTCTAGTTGCTCAGTGTTGTCATTGAGAGCTTTCGCTAGTTCTTCACGCATCATGATGTTCTGCACACGCTACCGCTATAGTGGAAAATCATTATAGCCATTGAAAGGTTCCACGGAGAAATTCGTAACCTTCCATGCTCCCTTCTGATTTGTGCTTCCAATATCCTCTATTAACGCTCCCTAAATAGCCTTGATGTGTCTAATCACTTTGATTTCCGTCGATCTCCACACGCTCCCGTGCAAACCACCAAATCAAAATAGAATTTGTCCAATCCATGCCATCCAACACATCCGGAGTGATTGAAAATCTCGAGATGGACTCTTGGATTGTCCAATTCTACCTTTGATTGTCTCCGATCTGAGTAAAATAAACTTGACTGCCAGATCACCCACCTATCAATCCAGTGAGATAGCTCTCCCAAACCGATACTGATGGATCCGTTTTGAGACCCAAACTTCACCTCAACTCAAAGCCAACAGGTGTACCAGGCCCACTACGTTAACTGGATCCAAACTTAGACCCGAACTGGACCAAATCAACTTAGACTCAATTACTTAAAAACGCCCCCTTTTATTATTTTCTCTTTCCCCCCTCTTTTCTTCTTCTCCATGATGGCAAGTGGAGAAAGAACCCTAGTCGCCAAGACCAAGCCACCAACTAACCAATTCGACGAATAACGCCGCCTCCAGCGACTTCCCCGCCGTCGGACAACCCTCAAGCCACTGCCGTCGGATGGACCCACGGCCGCCGTTTTAGTGCCCAATCATCGCCGCTGCTCGATCATGCCGCTCTGTGTCTGCCGCCGCACCGCAACTCCGGCGACCTCCGGCCCTTTGGATCCTGACATCGATCGTTCTAGGCCTACCGACTGCCGCCTTCGTCCCCAACGACGTCTTCCTTGCTGACCACCATACGTTTTGGTCATTGGTTGCCCCGTGGAGCGTGCAAGTGCCGTCGCCACTCCTGACCGCCGACGCGGCCTTGTGCAACACTACCAGCCCTCCTCATTGTCGCTGATTCGCGCAGCCTCACATCTGTCATTGTCACGCCCACAATCTCACCGACACTGTGAACACCACTGGAAGTTCTCCACGTTCTCCTTGGTGCCGACGCCCCTCATGAACGTCGACTTTCAATCCGCCGCTTGACTCTGCTACTAATTTATTAGAATCAAGAAACCTACGAGATAGCGATCATACACAAACACGAGAACAAACAAGAGAAAGATTTAAAAGAAATCACTCTTTTCCACCGTAAAAAGAACGTCACTCCTTCCTCTTGATGACACCCAAACACCCGACGTCTTATGTCTCTCCACCTACGAGATTATAGCCATATTTATAGAAGACTTCCAATAGTCTCTTAATCCCATACCTACCCAAAGTTCTCAAACCCCTATACCCAGTAGTTCTGTGGATTCATGTGCCGAGTGTGTGGCGATGATGTAGGTTGGGGACCCGTTGGAAGCTTGAATGAGGTTGTTGGAGTAGGACCTGGATTGCGATTGTGGTCAAATGTGCTTAAGGTTTGGATGCAGCGTGGGACGTTTCCCTCTCATCTAAGTGGTCTCCTTTTGGTGCGAGGCACTGCGCGGTTGTTGCTCAATGTCAAGATGGCATTGTGACTGACCCTGATGGGCTGGGTCTATCATCGCACTTGCAGATGAGTTCTGTGAGATGGTTGTACATGTGGTTGAAGGAGCTAATTGAGTTGTCTTGGCACTCTAATAATGTGTGGTTTGTGTGCCGATCGTCCGTTGGACTTGGCGCTTAGGTCCAGTTCAGTGGTTGAGTGGATGTGGACCGTGAACTTGCCCTCACCGTGACTCGGGAGAGTCTGGAACTCGGTGTTTCCGTGTGGTGTAGTTGTTTGAATTGTTATGCCATGGTCAGAAGTTTCCCCTTGCTCAAGAGGAGCTGTCTATGGGGTTGGTGTGCGAGGCAGGCAATTGTGTCACCTAAATGATGTTGTATTCAGGTGGGCGTCAGGTGCTAGTCACTGTAGGGTGGTAGTTCGAGGGAACTATAGAATTGCTGAGTGTGGATTAGATGGTTATAGGGTGGAATAGCTATCTCCTTGGTATGGTTTTCCCCAAAGTGTGAGTGTGTGGTCAGGGCCCTACTAATGAGAATGGATTTTGGTGCCATCATGCTAGGAAATGTATGATAGTGAAGTTTAGGGTTCTCGTGAGTGACCTTGTTCTTCTTCTTCTTCCCTCATGAGAAGAGGCATTGGATGGATAGCCACGGAAGATCGGAATGGTGGTAGGTCATTGCGTGGCCCAGGTGTAGAGATAGTAGGTGTATGGGGCGATGGATATGTGCGGACATCTAGAGATTGATTGTCAATTCTGCAGAGGACCTGAAGGGAGGACTGATTCAAGGATTTGTTGGTTGGCGTGAGACCAATGTCTGGTGAATGGCTTCCTTAACCGGTTTGTTAACCCTCGAGTTGGTTTGGGTGTGATGTGATTTACGGTAGGTGAGTCCTCGGATGGTTCATTTTGAGTGTTCCTCGAGCATTGGTAGAGGCCAAAAAGTTCTCATGCCAAATCAGTGTTCGACAGTGAGCATTGGTTGCGAGGCGAGGGCCGTTGTTCATGAAGAGCCATCGGTTGTATAGAGCCATTAATATGGATCCGTCAGGTGCTTTGCGGCCGATGATGTGGGCTGTGTGAAGAAATCTGAACAGGATATTTGCTATAATTGTAGGAATCCAGGACACATGAAGGGAGAATGCCCGGAGATGATAAAGAAACCATCCAAATAGAATGGGAAGAAGCCCAAGGTGATGGTCAGCTCTTGGAGCGATGAAGAAGATGATGATGAAGAAACTGAGGAAGTGGAGCAGAATGACATGATTTGCTTTATGGTTCACGGGGACGAGGAAGAAGAGGTAACTTCTCCCTTTGAGAATTTCACAGTTAATGAATGGGAGGAAGACTATGCAAAGCTTCTGGATAGATTTGATGATGTTCGTTGTGAAAACAAGCATCTTAAGAAGAAAACAAACACCATGGTCCATGACACAACTCTAAGCGACTAGAACAAACATCTTGAACGAGAAATCACAAATCTGACAGGGAAATATGGGAATCTTGAAAACACCATAGCCGAGCTAAAAGGGAAGATGGAAGAGAAGGAAAATGAAAATAGACTCACCATTGAAAAGCATGAAGCACTTCAAGGTGTTAATGAGCAACTTCTAAAGGATGTTCAAATAGCTCAAAAAGATTTGGATGACAAGAGTAAAACTCTTGAGAAAATGGTTAAAGAAAAGGAAAACCTTGATGTCGTCCTTGGAATGAAGGTGAATTTTAGAAAGGAAGGACTAGGCTTTAACCCAACCAAAAAGAAAGAACTTGAACTAGCAACCTTTTCTCTTCACCCTGAACAAAGTGCAAAGAAATTTACTCTATTAATCAACATGAACAAGGCAGACAAAAATACTGAAAAAGAAAGCACAACTAATCAGAATAACAAGCTGAAAACAATAAAAATTCAGGGCAGCAAGGAAAGGGGAGGAGCAAGTCAGACTAGTTCAGAGAAACCCCCAGAAAGAAACCCCCCAGAGAAGTTCTTCAAGCCCGAGATGTCAACTCGATCTAAGAACCCAATCAAGTCAAGTTCTAGGCCTTTCAGCAATCACTACAAAACCCAAGCTCACCTGCCAACTCGACCTGAGAACCCCTTCAAGCTGAGTCAGGACTTCCGTAGAACCAAGTATTTCTAGTACCGGGGACCAAGTCGACCTGCATGGTCAGGCAAGTCGACTTGGACTGGTCACAGTAGGCATTACTAGCTGCAGAGCAACTAGTCAAGTCGACTTAGACAGGCTGCCAAGTCGACTTGGGGTCCTTCCAGAAACCAGTCTATCCATACATGTCTTTGGTCAAGCCGACTTAGCAGGGTAGGCAAGTCTACTTACAATCCTTATCATGCTCAGACCTCATATAGGGACAAATATGTATATAAAAAATAAAATAAAGAAAATGTGAGTGGATGAAAATGGGGCTACATTTTATTATATAAATAAAAATAAAAAAAGCATGTAAAAAATAAAAAAATCACGCCTAGCATGCTGTCGCTATATCATAATTCTAAATAAATTTATTATTTTTGTGACTTGTCACTAGTCGCTGTTTAGAGAAAAGGCGCTAGTGCCCTGGTCGCTATTTCTCTGCAAGTCCTCCACTGTCATGGTGCCCATGATCAAGGGCTTTGGAAAAAGAAAAAAAGGGAGAGGGTGGCACTCACCATGCTCGGTGCTGGGTCCATGAACCCACCCCGCAATGGCCTGCGGGGAGGAGGGGGAGCTTCATTGCCACTATCATCACCGTGGTTGGCACCACCAGCGTCACCGTCTCCATCGCCATGTCCTTCACCTCCTTCTTCTCCACCATGACTCCCTTCTTATTCTTCTTCCTCTTGCGCTCTTTCATCCTGATCGAGCTCCGTTGCTGGAGCTTCCTCAACCGCCGCAGGAGGAACCACCTCCTCGTCGCCATGTTCTTCCTCCAGATCAACCACGGCGGGGGCCATCACCCTTTGTCGCTTCCCGGAGCCACTAGTGCTACCGTCATAAGCCATGGAAGGAGAGAATGGGGAAGTAGAGATTAGAGAGAGGGGAGAAGGCTGCCGCCGGTGGGGAAGGTTATCGAAATGGGAAAGAAGGAAGAAGAGAGAAATGGAGGGAGATAGAAGGGTGAAGGCTTAACGAAAGGGTGTTGGCAGTTGTGGTTTTAAATGAAATAGTGCCTAGGATAAAGTCATGATTTAGAAATTAAACTCCCGTTTATAAGGATGCGATTTTATGAAAATTCTCATTTCGAAAAATTCTGGGAATTAGCGACTATTAATTAGGCGTGATATGATGGAAGAACGCCCACGCAAGCAAGCGTCATTTCTTTACGTGTGTTTTGGAAAGCACAATTGTCAGGTAATTATGGGGCTGTCATTCAACGGTCCTGTGGAATGGCGGTAGTATAGAGGTTGTTGTTTCATGGAAGAGCGACATTTTTTAAAGGCATTGTTTCAAGAATTTATTAGTTTCTTTTTTTAAACATGCTGAAACTGGAAAAATTAGCGCCCCCGAGGAAGGCACTGTTCATGGAAATCCAACACTCTATGGCAGGCGCTATTTCTTATAGAGGACAGAATCAAGCGATATCTGTAAACCAATTTCCCAAGGTGGTCTTGGAATCATGTCTTTAAGACACATGGAGATAGCTTTGAGAGTTAAAAGTAATGTTATAGTACTATGAACATAATGTATAAAGATTATTTTAGCATTGTAACGAAGTTCTATATCATTGGAACCTTTAGTCATTAGTTAATATGTGATAATAGTCCTTCATTAATGTTAGGTGCAAGGTGGGATCTAGACAGGGGGGTGAATAGATCCCTCTACAAAAATTAGACTCAATTAAAATCTACGCCAATTAACACTAACACCCAAACTATAAGCTCAGATTAGATCTGAGGAACACTAGCAGAACATGTAAACAAGAACTATCCTCTGAAGAGACTAATGACAAATAGAAGCAATTACTAAATGGCAAATGCTAAGTCCTTGAGGCCAAATGTCAAAGAGAGCAGAAACCAATGAAGAGACTACTTCACAGAACCATTTAGGTCTAACGGAACTCAGTTGAAACACACGTTGATCAATGTATTCTACAATATATTCGACTCATACAGCAATCTGTGAAGGAGGTAGGAGAAAGAGATCAATCACACAATCACAAATCACTGGACGATGGATTTTTTAGGTGGTTCGGTCTGCTACCCACAGACCTACATCTATCCCTCACTCAAATCGAGTGAGGCTTCCCTTGCAAAAGTAAGATCACAGACTTCGTCTGCAACAAACGCCGCCTAACAGCTTGAACCAAGGGAAACAAATCCCTTCTCCCTGATCTTGCACCCTGCAGGACCAGAACCACTATTGCAGGTAGTGAACGGAGGAGACAATCCTCCCTTCCTCTGATACCATAGAGGGAACCGTGAACAACTCACAGTTGCTCACAACCCAGAGGAACCAATCCTCTCTTCCTCTAAAGCACAGAGGAAACCCAGAGGAACAACCTCCACGTTATGGTTTCCCAGAACAACCCACACAGTTGTGAATTGTGTGCAACCACCTTATGTGCACTGAGCACAACAAGGCAAAGACGAATGTAAAAAAATAAAACAAAAAGAAATAAACGATGAACAGAACAGCACAATGAACAATTCAAGACACACAAAGATGTTGTAGCTTCCACTGGAAGCACTTTGAATGTGGTTTCTGAAATTGCGCTTCGCTTGACATCAGATCACTCTTCTCTTTTGCTCTCTCCTTGAACTGGGCAACTCTCTCAAGCTCTTCTTCTTCTTCTCACTCTCTTCTCTCTTGATCTCTCTTCTTTTCTTCTTGTTTTCTTACTGGAACATGGTCACAGATCGCTCTCTCTCTTTTTTTCTTCTGACTTCCCAGCTCTCTCTCTTGGCTTCTATTTTTGCACCAACTCTTTTTTTTTCTTCGGTATTGCATTTTGTGTAGTGGTATTAAGTGGCTAACTAAACTATTCAATAAAATTTTAAAGGAACGGAGAATGCATAAGATTGGAGAAAAAGTGTTGTAATTCCTTTCTATAAAAACAAAGGAGATATTCAAAGCAGCAATAATTATCGTGGAATCAAGCTTATGAGTCATACTATGAAACTGTGGGAAAGAGTAATCGAAAAATGCCTAGAATGAGATGACACGATGTTATTCGGAAGGAGATGACACGATGTTATTCGGAAGGACATTAATTTCTTGAGTTTAAATACGAATATAGTATTTGATAGAAATCTTTATAGTATTTGATAGAAATCTTTGGCGGAACATGATTCATGTAGCCGACCCCAAATTGGGATAAGGCTCTGATGATGATGATGATTGCATTATGTGTAGTGTATACAAGGGACTCTTCTAGAAGTTGGTCAAGTACTTTTCTGTTTTCATGCAGAAAGTCTGGTGTTACGTGTGATTATTTGCTATTCTAAATGAAAAACATCTTGTATTGCAATTTTTATCATAGATTCTGTTAATGATTCTCTTTGATCAAGGGTAGCTGTCTCTTTCTGTTTCAATTGCATGTAACTTTGTATCAATAAATACCATCTGCTAATTGTTGGGTAATTTCAGTTTGGAGAGACTTTGGCGTGCTTTGATAACCCTAAACAAGTCAAGGATGCATGAGTAAGATTATCCCAAGACTGCTTAAGTGGAGGGAGGAGGAATTCCAAGGCTTAGCCTTACAGATGAGAACCCTACAGGAATCCGCTGCAATTTCTAAGCCAGTATTATGTGGCAATGTAGCATTTCAGACATTATTATCAGACTTCAGCAATTATACTTTAATCCATAGTTTATGGATTAATTTGTGCCAGTGTAGTTTGGTTGATCTGATTGGTCCAGCATTGAGTGATCCATTGCTCCCCAATTCTCAAGGGATTGGGTGGATTGGTGAATTGACCCAGATTGGTTGATCCGGGCTAATCCCAGCTATCATTGGGCTCCTATAGCTAGTTAACAAGCCATTGGAGTTAGGGCGCGGGGCCTGGACTCTAGATAGTCCCAATTTGGCCACTTCAATCCCATCTCAATCTTTCCTGCTCTCTACAAGAGTGGTTGATCTTGGCCAAGGTTGGGTCAGCCTGGGTCGGAGCAAATTGGCCAGATCATCCCAGTGATGGCAGATCTATGGATGCAATAAAAATGAACATCAGGGAAATAAGTTTCATAACGACTAGAGTGAATCAAAATAAGGTATGAAAGTAAATGGGCCCAGTAGTGGACCCGGTGGTGTCCCCACCAACATATGAAGGAAAAAACTATTACATTAATCTAATTTCAAGGAATATTGTATAGATATAATTTTCATAATATTAAAAGAAAAAATTTATATTTTTAGCGTGACAATTTATGAAAGGAGAGATTGGCATGCGAATAAAAAATTCATTTTGATGGTGATAATATATAGTACCATGCATGCATGTTTCATATAGATTTATTGTATAAAAAAAGCCAGTGAGTACTGGTGATACATGTTTAAACATATATTTCATGGTGATGATTAAATTTCTATGTTGTAATGACAAAAACACACCATGAAACATAAACAAAGTCGCAGTTCAGGAATAAGTACGTAGTTTGTCTAATGAGAAAATGAAAGTTCAAATGTACAAGCTGACAAATACATGTCTTGGACGAAGAGACACTATTTAATGCATGCATGGAACTAAGAACTTAATTACTACGGAAGGGAGAGACATCACCTGTAAATTAAAGAAGGAAGTGAACGTTGCCATTGTTAGTTGTCAGCCTCAACGGAGATCTTATTAATAGCTCCATTAATCCTTAATTAATTACTCTCCACCAGCTGATTACCATTAATCCTTAATCACTCTCCCCACCAGCTGATCATCAGCAACTAACAATAACTATAGGATACAATATATAGTAAGGATATATATGTGACTAATTAACTAACGAGATGCTAAATATGAAATGCACAGACAAAATATTCTAAATGGCGGTATTATACATCAACTATCACGTACAAATTAGTTCTATTTTCTTTGCAAGTTGATTCTAACAGCAGAACATGACATGCCCTAATTGAACAAATTTGCACAAAGAACACAATAAAACCAATTAACCCAACCAATTAGACCATTAATGCAATATTGTAAACTAATAATTACTGTCATCTTAATTCATCATAACCACACCACTTACTTAATGATGGTCAACCGTCACCAGTTTAATTATTAATTTAACGGTGTCTCAAACTGTCAATTAATTACCTGCGCCTTTGGAGCACTATGTATATGTATATATATATATATCAGCAATTAATTAATATTCTGCACCATCACTTTTCACTCATGGATGACCATTAATTAATTAAGGGGTTCCATGCGGCATTCACGTGGGGTGTTGTGTATATATGTGAACGTCGTAGGTCCAGCTCCCTTCTCTTCTGTAATTATAATTAAGAGGTGAGGATCGAATTCAAAACTTCTTTTACAAGAACGAGTCCTTTATGTTGTCAAGCCATAAGTCAATGATTTTCAGATAACTAATCATAAACATCCGGAGTGTGGTTCCCTATATGGGTAAGATAAGCTATGTGCTTAGAGTGAAAATTGTACAATATCACTTGTGAAGGATCCTGTGTTGTCTCAGGAGACCTATAGTGATAAAGTGATTGGATCGGCACAATTTACCACCCATTCATACTCCATTTGCTAGAGACCGTGCTTTGTATTGAAAATGAAAAGGAATAAATGTCAAGAGTGCCTTATGCTTGGAAGTTAGATACACATGGTGTTGTGTGCCCACAGTGTATTAGTTTCACTATGAGTCTAGCTAGTTGTCACCGGGATAATATAGGTCCCACGCATCTTTTGTAGACTTGCGAGGGACACTAAGTCATGTCTTGTGAGATAGATGTGCCAAAACTGATTGGTTGTAACAATGCGACGTTAATTTATGATCAAGATAAGCGGAAGTCCATCTCAGGATTCGTGTTCCTACTAATTAGTAGAGCTATCTCGTGGTAGAGAATAGATGCACATTACTTTTTCCTTAGTAACGACACAGTGAGTGGCTTGTTCCGCTACGTTCTTACGTAGTATGGTTGTGGAGCGTCCTGCAATATTTGGCGAATACACCTTGTTTAAATATGAGATAATGTTGTACAACTGTATATAGGCTACAGTGGGCATTGACCTTCGCCAAGGACATTAGATAGCATAACATCATTACATCTAGTATGAGAGTTAGTAGAGCTTCGACTGATTTATTCTGGTCGTAGTTGCTGATCTGACAGATTTGTTCTTGTTGAAGATCATTACAATTTTATGGGACATCATTATGAATATTTTTAGATCATTCTCCAAAGGAGTGTCCTTGGATTGAATGGTTAATTTACACATTGTTAGAGTGTCACTAGGCTTGAATCGACCCTCTCACAGGGGTGATTTACCTTGGCGCTGATATCTAGGTACGAGTTTAATATCCCAAACAACATATATATGTTGCCTTGGCTAAGGCTGAGATGAGATCTGATAAAGATCAACCATGAGGATTTGGCTGCAATCCCATGGAGTCTAAAAATCTAGATACGTGAGTCGCAAGAAGGCGCTGAGTGGAAGCGACTGGTTTGCGAGACTCTGGTTAGCTACGTAGGTCATAACTAGACTTGTATCCGTACGGTATTTCATAATATTTTAGTGACACGCCCATGAAAATAGAAGAACACCGCAGCATGCATATCATACCGCATGTGTAATATGACCGCATATGAGAATGATGAATGGATCCCTCTTCATCATTGTGTCTAAAAAATTGCATTGTATTTTCGATGGTGTTTTATAGGAATAACTTTTGTAAGGACCAAGAATTTGGGATGAGTTTTCTCCTTTCACTTATATCAATATTTTGATTCTTCCCTATGTTCCTCATATTGATCACAATGATTTGTCTGCTTTGGGCACTTTCAGTTATCATCCCTCCATCTTTCTAAAAGAAATTCATGTCAACTTCAACTAATCATCCTTGCCGCTCTGGGCATCACTCTGATTATCCTCAAGGAAAATCTCTTACAAGTCATTCCTGCCGATTTCAGTCTGGGCATTCTATGGATCATTCAACTCCACATTTTGTGATTAGCCAAGTTGTCATCCTCAGGGTTTATAACAACAATGATAAACACTGGCATGAATGCTTTGCTAAACATGTTATCCATGATTTGATGCTATAACGGGCGTACTATGCTACACTTTCTCATTCCATTCATATGCTTTTATATCCATGATTTGATGCATACTACACTTCATGCTTATCTCACGCCATTCATATGCTTTTATATCCACAATTTGATGCTATGATGGGCATACTACGCTTCAATGCTATCCCCTCTATGTTATTCGGTGCCATGCATGTGCTTTTATATCCATGATTTGATGCTATGATGGGCATACTACGCTTCAATGCTATCCCCTTTATGTTATTCAATGCCATGCTTTTCATGCTATACCTTCAATATAATTGATTGAATGCTTTCATGCTATGCTTAATGCTTAATTCATTGCTTGTTTTACTTAGTTATATCTTCACTAATCAAATCTTTGAGCACAGGAAGAAGCCTTCTTTGGTCCCACCATACAGACATCGTCCAAGTCTCATGGTGCTTGCGCATCATTTCTTAGTTCCCTTATACTTATTGCTATCACCATCTCCCTTTATGTATTTTACTATATGTTGCATACACTATTAGATTATATCAAGGACCTTGTAGGTTTGATAAATCTAGAATTTAAGTTCCCCTTCATCAAAAATAATGTTAATTTCAGATGAATCTTAGTCGCACGGATAGGCCGTTGGGCCGTTCAAGATAGGGGACGATGATTCCCTTTAGTGAATTGGTGCTCGGATAAATGGGCTTCGGCTTATTGTTAGCTCAATAATCAGTTTCTTGCCTCAGTCTGGGCAGCTTAACAATATTATCCTTGATTTTTTTTCTATTTTAATTTATTTTAATTTTTTCTTTAAATCCAGCATGCATTCATGTAGGACTTTGAGTCAACTTTGGAAAATCATTCTAATAACTTGGTTTTGAGATCCCCTCCATGGCCCAGCCGCGCGCCCCGGTGGCGGGAAGGGCCTGGCTCTCATGCGCGAGGTCGACGGCCTGATCGAATTGGCGCAGTTTCAGGAGCATCGCGAAATAGGTCGAGGTCATCGCGTCGTTTTTCGGCAGCAGCTTGTGGGCATGCGCGATATTCCGCAGCGCGTCCGTCGTGTCGCCATGCGCCATCTGAATCTCGCCGAGGCGTGCGAAGAGTTCGGCATCGCCGGGCCTGAGGGCGATCGCCTGATCGAGCAGGGATTGCGCGCCCGTCCAATCCTTGGCGGCCTCGGCGGCCAGTGCCGTCTCCCGCAGATAGGCCGCGTTGCCGGACATCTGGCCCGCGATGCTGCGCATCAAATGATATCCCTGAACCGGATCGCCGGCCCTGATGAGGGAGAGGCCCAGCAAGGTGGTGATCTCGGGGCCTTTCTCGCCATTGGCGGCGGCGCCCTGGAGCAGGGACGCCGCCTGCTGGTACTGGCCTTCGTAGAATTTCGCGTAGCCGTCCGTCGCCCGGGCTTGAACGAAGTCCGGGCGCTGCGCCAGGACCTTCGTCTCCAGCGCGTCCGCCTTGCGGTAGTCGCCTGCTTCGTAATAGAGCCGGCCGCGCAGATAGAGCGCGGTCGCGAAGCCCGGCGCCTCGGCGATGACGCGGTCGAGTTCCTGCGTCGCCAGGGCTCTCTTGCCTGCCACGAGTTCGACCTGCGCCAGCTTTGTCCGGTATCCCGGGTTATGGGGATAGAGGGTCGTCAGCCGATGGGCGGCCGCCTCGGCCGCTTCGGTCCGGCCGCCGATCATGTCGTAGTCGGCCAGCGTCATGAGCAGGTCGAGATCGTCCGGATCGGTCTCATGGGCCCGGTCGAACCAGCCGGCCGCTTCCAGGCCGAGGCCGTCCGCCTGGGTCAGGACCGCCATGCCGCGCATCGCGTCCACATTGACCGAATCCGATTGCAGCGCCTGGGTGAAATCCTTGCGCGCCTCTGTCAGATTGGCCGCCGCCAGCGCGACGAAGCCCTGGAGGGACAGCTCGGTCGATTGCAAAGCGCCACCCGCCGGGACCGGTGTCGTCGCGACGAGCCGGCGGACGTCGTCGTACTTGTTCTGCAGCAGCAGCGCGCGGCCCAGCATCTTGAGCCACAGCTCGGGCGGCGCATCCAGCTTCCTCGCGGCCTTGAGGTCGGTCTCGGCATCGCTGGCGACACCCGAATCAAGCGCGATCTCGGCCCGCAGAACATAGGCCCGGGCATTGGCGTCGTTCGCCTTCAGGGCGTTAGCCCTTTGCTCCATACTTGTCTCATTTGCTGTCGTCAGAGCTGTCAGATTTAGGTGCAGGCCAGCAGGGTTTAAATCCATCCCCCCCTAATTTTCTTTCAATTTCTTGTATTTTTTGGTACAGATCTGCCATCGGAGTAGGGCCGGGTAGGGAGGAGCCTAGAATGCTGCCTCCCACCTTAATTTTAAGCGGGGCCAGCAGCACCCTAGTATCATTATCGGGCACATTCGGTCCTCCAGAGCTTAAAAGCCTTGCCCCCACACCCATATGTAAGGGAGTGTGACGGTGTACATCTTCAACGGGCAATGGCGAATGCCCCGAGTTCACCCAGGATTTATCATCACGATGGGAGGTAGAAGCTTCGGGTTGATCTACCTTCATCGGCGCGAAGCACATTTCTTCATCTTCCTCTTCTTCAGGAATTTGACCAGCGCCAGATGAAGCCGACAACATATTACAAGAGAGGACCAAGCCCCTCGCTTTATCTTCTATCTTCTTCCTCTCTAGGGCTGACATTTGGCCCCACGGTGGGTCATCTAGTGCATTCGACACTCTTGATTTTTCTTCTACATCTTGTATCATGTTCGGGGACTCAAAGTGTTCCCGTGGGACATATGCATAGGTGTGTGTTGTATAAGCTCGCAGCACCTCTTTGGGCAACTATCGATATATAGATACCATGTTAACTGTTCTTTTGAGATCAAGGAGTTCATGAGGGTGTGGAGGATCCACTTTATATTTGCCCATCTGGAGCTCTCCCCTCTTGATCAGACCTTCGATAACATCTTTAAATACATAGCAATCTTCTATAGGGTCCCCCAGCGCCCGATGATGTGGGAAAAAACGGGGATCTTCTTTTCTTCTAGCATCACCCGGTCTCTTCGGCTTCGGGAAAGTGAATCTTGTTATATTTCGTGGCCCATTCAAATAGGATAGGGGTCCTCTCCTTAGGAAAGGAATACAGCTTGCTCATCCTGGCTCGCAAGGAGGAGCCTTCTTATCAATCAATCGGCTTGGCGGGAGGAGTGTTGGGGACCCCTTTATCTTTATCTTTTCGCTACTTGATCGCCTTGAAGTCAAGTGTATGCACTTCTTTAGGTGTGGGCTGCTTATCAGATGATCTAGCCTTCTGGCTTGAGGAAGCAGTGGCAGAGGAATAACTAGAGAGGAAAGCTTCAATCTCTGCCACAACATTGTTCAATTGGTCGAAAGACTTAATTTCAATTTCGATCGTCCTTTCAAGTATCTCCCGCTTCAGGTTTTGTTTGCAGATCTGGACTGCCATATCAAAATGAGAGTAGACACGAGCCACTGCTTCCAAAAATGTACAGATGCCAGTGAAACAGGAGTTGTTTTCCATCAGACTCAAACCAAAACCAATTTTGACATTGCAGGAATGAAATTTTGAATCCCACTTGTTTTGCAGTATGGTCATTCTGTAGAAACCTATGTTAGTGGATTTACACTGACGGTTCCTAAGAAAGCTTCATACTGATGGGTTAAAATGCAATGCTTAGACATACATACCCTAAACATAAGGTAAATAAGATGGCACAGAAGTATGCAAAGTGCACCCAACACCCTCCACCTGCATTATTATACACAACCATACAAGAGGATGGATATGACGTCACGAACAAGATCGTACAATATATACTCTGAAAATGAAAGCCTGCCAGGAGCATCTACAGGTCAAAAGTGTCAGCATCTGACTGTCCGCTGAACAGACTTCCAAGCTGACAAGTGGAAGCTCTTAGACATCAGGAATTTTATCCACATCACAAGCTTTTACAATGTTATAGCATATGTCTCTGTCTTCATAACTGTCATTCAATGATATTCATTTTTTATCTTCACAACTAAGGAGGGAACAAAAAATGTTTGTCAACAACATAATGTGGAAAATGGCTGGAAAGCTATTTGCATTACCATTTTGTCTGCATGCACAATGATTATAATGTCATTTCAGCCTTTCTTTTAACAGGAAAAGAATCAACCTATTATCCATTTCTTTAGATGACTTTCTTCAAAAAGTTCCATATTTCTAAGTTTCATAAGCAAACAATAACAAAAATTTTGCAATGATTCAACTTTTCTCCTAGTTCTTAGCAAGAGGAGCAAAATATAACTTTACATTGAAACTTCCATTCTAAGCCATTTCTTCAGGACACCATTAAGAAATGAAAAAGATTCCCTCAAAGTACCTCCATCAAAGGCCTGTATTGCCCTCAATGAAAACCTCCACAGTGGTAGATTTCAGTTATTCATGTGTTCTTTCCACCTCAATAAGAAAAACTCTCTAAACCTACTGAGCAACCATTAACATTTTATTTGAAGAACCATGAACATCTGACATGCATAGCACTATGCCTGTTTATACACATTTAAGGATGGTAACCTCCTTGACCACAGCTCCCAAATTACAGTACCATGTGCATGCACAGGTATGGCTTGTGAGCTAGGTCGACCGTTGGCTAAGTTTGCAAAAATATCTAGGACATCTATTTTGGAATGCTTTGTCCTTGCCTTTGGTCATTTAAACTTCTGAGTAATTCTCCATTCATGAACCCAAGGTCAGAGCACCCATACTTATACATAAGGGTTGCTCCAACCCAAGGTCAGAGCACCCATACATGATACAGGGCAGATTCTAGTACACCTGCACGGAAAAAAACTCATAACTATGAGTGTAGATTTTTGGTGAACACGAAATTTTTACAGTGACTTATCAACTTGGTCTTCTATCATTCTCTAATTTTTTAGATTTTTCTGAATTGGATTAGCCTCTCAAAATTCACTTTCTCTGAGTTTCTGGAAACTGGGACAAAACACTGATTGTACCGACCTATGCAAGGCATGCATTGACGCAGTCAGGCAGCTACATCGACCTATGCAAGGCATGCATCAATGCAGTTAGGCGGCTACATCGACCTATGCAAGACATGCATCGATGTAGTCAACACAAAAAATGGCATGTCCATTTAAAACTTCATCGATCATCATGCAAAACATATAAATAGATGAAAAAAACCTAGAAATTATCATAAAAGCTTTATTTCTCATGTTTCATTTTTATTTATTTTTTTCTATTTCTTTTTAATGTAAAACACCTAATAAATCTAAACCATGTAAAGATGTAAGAACCATTCAATTTTGGAACTTACACGATTGCATTAACATATTGTAGTTTTGGCCGAGTAAACAGAATAAGAGTCTTAGCAAAACCAAAACAGGTATCTGGAACTTCGTATGATAACCATACAAAACCCCCTGAGTAAATTAGAACATATCGAAGGGATATTTTTGAAGTTTAGAAACTTGCCTCAATGAATAAAATCAGAAAATTCAAAGAATACACTCCTCGAAGAAAACACCTTGCTGACCAAGCCTGCTACCGCACGTTCATAGCCCAGAAGTTCCCCCAAAAGACTCCCACACTGCCTTCCCTTCTAAACCTTCTCACTCCCAACAGGAACAAGAGTGCTCACACCCCTCTCTCTCTCTAGGAACAAAGAACAAATTTCTACGTGTGCATGGAAGAATGAGATGAGAAAAAGGGGGGTTTAATCTCCTTCGATCATGATCTTATAGGATTATTAACAGGGATTTTAGATCTGAACTCCCAATACAAATGACCCTAGATCCAATGGCAAGGAGGCACTCTGAAATGGTCAAACGTTGGAGAGATTCCCGCATGCAAAGTTATCATGGAGGAACGGTTTTATTCCATAACGTACAGAACGTAAAAACGTTAACACTATTCATTAACTACCTACCTTTGTCTCCTTGGTCTAATGGTCCAAGTCTTCTAGAAGGCCCAATTGGGCTCCTAATGGTCTTGAGGCCCA
>JANBPO010006019.1:0-23813 GCA_024336825.1 Amorphophallus titanum
CGGAATACATGGTTGCGCTGGCACTCGGAGATGCAATCCAACCATAACCGGATGGTAACATCATCCGGCACCAATTGACCTTTCTTCGAGTAGTCCAAAAAAATTTGACCCAATTTTGTATTTGGATTGATTGAGCGAAATACATCGCCGCAGGCGCAATGAAAAAACTCAGGCAAGGCATTCAATGCTTTACCCTGAGTGCCTTTGCCACTGCCGGGAGCGCCGAGGATAATGATTGATTGATATTTCATCTGGTTAAAAGCCTCGCGGGCAAAGAATTTACCGTTGGATGCGTCCCGATGCCTCTCCGCCCATCAAGGCAAGCACTTCTTCCCGCGAGACCAGATTCAAATCACCATGAATGGAATGTTTCAGGCAGGAAGCGGCGGCGGCAAACTCGACGGCCTCTTGGGTTTTCATGCCCGTCAACAATCCATAAATCAAGCCGCCTGAAAATGAATCACCGCCGCCCACCCGATCCACTACCCACATCCGATACGAGCGACTCAGGCAACATTGTTTGCCGTCCGAGAGTAGGCAGGACCAGCCATTTTCCGAGGCGTTAAAACTTTCGCGAAGCGTTGTAGCCACGTATTTGAAACCAAAACGTTCATGTAGAGTGCGCGCCACTTCTTTGTAACGTTCCACGCTCAGCGAACCGGAATGAACATTCACGCCTTTGGCTTCAACACCAAGAACCAGCGCCGTGTCTTCTTCATTGCCGATGAGCACATCCACGTTTCGCATGAGTTGAATCATAATCGCGCGCGCTTTTTCGGGGCTCCAAAGTTTGCGGCGATAATTGAGGTCACAACTGACGGTCAGGTTAAGACGCTTCGCCGCAGCGCAGGCTTCAGCCGTTGTTGCCGCCATGGAATCGCTTAAGGCAGGGCCGGTGCCGGACCAATGAAACCAGTGTTTGCCTTTGAAAACCTCATCCCAATTTATTTGGCCGGGTTGTAATTCGGTAATGGAGCTTCCGGCGCGGTCGTAAATCACTTTCGACGGCCGCTGAGAGGCACCGGTTTCAAGATAAAATGTGCCAAGGCGATTGCCGCTTCGCAGAACGAAATCCGTGTTCACGCCGAATTGCCGGATATGATTAATACAAGCCTGGCCGATGTCCGAGGCTGGAACAGCAGAAACCACATAACTTTCCAGACCATAATTGGCAACGGAAACAGCCGCGTTGGCTTCCGCTCCGGTATAGCCCACTTCAAATTCGCGCGCCTGCACAAAACGCTGGAGATTTTTTGTGCCTAAACGCATCAACAGTTCGCCGACGGCGGCGTATCGTGTGCTCGCGCAGACCGATTTCGGCGGGTTCATCGATCAGATCAGAACGCCGACGCTGATCGCAACCGGCGAAGAAGACGAGGGCTCGAACCCACGTATGGCGAACTACATGCACCAGTGCATCCGCGACATTATGAACGGTGGCTTTGAAGGTGGATTGAAACTATTATTCCTGCAATCCAAGTGCATCGAACTATTGACATTGCAGGCGCAGATGTATGAGGTGGGATTCGCGAGCAACGTCGCCGGTCTGGTGTACCGCTACCAGGACAGCAACGACTACAGCTTGTGCGTTGTGGACGTCGCTGCGGCGGAACTCCAGCTCCTTGATGTGGTGGCCGGGACTCCCACGGAGGTCGCCTCCGTGTCGGTTGAGGTGTACGACCGGATGACGATCGGCGTTCTCGCCTCGGGCAGCTCCGTCACCGCCTACATGGAGGGAGTGGCGGTGGTATCTGGGACGGCCATCCAGACGGATGAGACCGAGGTAGGTATTTACGCGGAGTGGGGCAGCGGCGACAACCGTCCCGCCTTCGACGACTTCCACGTCTGGACCGGTCTGCCGGTCGAGACCGAGGGCGTGCTGTGGACGGGAGATCTATCCGACTTGGTGACATCAGTGTCGCCAGGGCCGGAGAAGACAGCGTCGATAGCGGGCCTTGGCTGGCTATCTCGGCCGGCGGGGCAGCAAGTTCGCCCACCTGCTTCGGTGACGGGCCGCAAGACGGGCCTGCTCGTCGGGAACACGTTGGCCATGGCCCGTATGCTGCACCCGCCGGGCAGCATCGATGAGGGCGACGTGACGACAGGCCCGTTCGGTAGCGAACCCGCGGACGCCATCGAGTTTCTCCGCATGTTCGAGGAAACCGAGTTCGGGTTTCTTTACGAGTCGCAGGAGGGCTATCTCGGGTTCGAGTCCCGCACCGCGAGGGACAGTTCCACAGCGGCGGCGACCTTCAGCGATGCGCCCATGACGCAGTTCGGGTATCACCGTCTGGAGCCGTACGACTGGCGCCGAGAGGTGTTCAACCGCGTTTTCGCCGGGGTGGCACCTTCGGCTCCTTCTGGCGTGTCGTTGACTACGCGCACACAAACGAGTATCGCGGTTGGTACGGATCACTCGGTTCAGATGCCGTCCACGGTCGATGCGGGTGATCTCCTACTGGTGCTGCTCAGAACCGATGTGTCATTCGGCTTCAAGTTGATGGAGCCGGAGGGGTGGACAAATCTCCGGCCTGGTCAACCCAAGGAGACCCAGACGGGGGAAACGTCTAAGATTAAGCATATAGAGATAAGACATCATTTTTTAAGAGATGAGGTCAATAGAAAGGAAATTGAATTACATTTCATTGAAATAGAAAAATAGATTGCCGATATATTCATGAGATCTCTTTGCAATGAAAGATTCAAATTTCTAAGAAGAGAAGTTGGATTGTGTAGACCTGAGCATGATAGTTGAATTGCTTGATGTGTATAATAACTGCCCATAAAGTCTTGATGAAATGCATGTGATTGAGGCTGTCAATAAAGGTCTTGAGTTGCATGCAATAAAAATTGACTAATTGGTATATAGAATGGTGACATATGGAAGGACAAGTTATGCTTGTCTGGAAACTATCACTATGCGTGAGGGGATCTTCAGATCTAAGTTCTCCACCCTGTACTATTAGTCAATTCTACATTTTAGGTTTGTAAATCCTCGTGAGTCAAACTGTCCAACTCCTTTGCATGTACTTCATTTTGAATTTAGTCACAAAGTGCATATAGATAGTAGGAGTAAGTGTCTAATGCATCAATGAGCATTTTTCTCATGCATAAACTGCATTTTGTCAGGGGGGGGGCCAGAAATGTGTTTGAGTGTCATTCATAGCTTGTCTCAATTCATGTCTTCTTGGAATTGTTCAAATCTCTTTAAACTTGAATATTCCTAAAAAACCACCTTCATTGCTGAATCTTGTTGGAACATATTAAACCACATTATGCTTGGAATTATTACAATTTGTTCATCAATTCATTAGTCTGAGCTAGTACATTAAGGAATCCTCTTTTATAAGGTTTTATGATGACCCATGCATAAAATTGCTGGTTTAAGTCTAATGCATTGTAGAGTTTAAAAAATGAATTCCTTGAAAAAGATTGTATTCAGAACTTAATAGGTCTCAACCAACTCCCACATGTTGTGTCCCATGCAATCTCCTTGAATCTGAAAATTTAGAGTTTATGGTAATCTTCGGTGAGAAACTTGGATCATGTATTATTCTTAAACATAATAAAATCTGGAAAAATTTCAAAGGGCAGCACATGATCAAAATTGTGAATGAATGCTCAAAAGGCAGAGCAATGGCTAAGAATGCACCGAGAAATTTAGCCATTCATCAAAGAAATGAAGTGGACTTAGTCATGAAGTGTCCTTGCTATCTCTATTTAAAATGAAAAAGGATGGTGAATCTCACTGTGTAACTAGGGGTGCTGGCATCTGATCAATGTGCATCCTTACGTAAAAAGGTGTAGACTACACTTGAATGCTCTTAAAAAATTATGAGCCAAAAAGAACTTTGCTACAAACCCATTAGCTTGCTTAATAACTTCTACAAGATTATCTCCAAATTGCTAGCCTCAAGGTTGGCAACAATGGTGAACAAAGTGGTGAGTAGTAACTAGAGTGCATTCATAAAAGGGAGGTAGATACAAGAATTTTTTTTGCTGGCCTAGGAAGTCATCCACTCCTTCAAGACCCTCCACAAGCGAGGCTTGGTTTTAAACAAGGAAGGCAGACTTGGGTATCGGTATCAGGATCGGATCGGTCGGTCCAAAACCGAACCAACTCGGTGGGATCGGCCGATTTGGACCGATCCCTGACCGATATCTGAGCGATCCCGATCCCGATCCCTGGCCGCACCTAAAGACGTTAAGTTTTACAGGGAGTTATATGTCAATGTCTATTCATTTTATTACTCTTACCTTTTTCTGGTTATTGTATCTATCGCGTCCTTTCTTTTCCCCACTTAACCTTTCCCACTTTCCCAGGAGAATGAAAGCGGAGGAGGTGGAAGCGGAGGAGGTGGAGGGGGCGCGGGAGGAGGCGGAGGAGGTTGACAAGGCAAGATGAGGAGGTACCGGCGACGGGGATCGACGACGACGGTAAGTATTTTATTTTTTTTCTTCTTCTTATTCGACGATGACGACAACAACGGCAGGGCGGCGGCAGAGAAGGAGGTCGACGACGGTGGGATCGTCCAGATCGTCCTTAACCTTTCTATTTTTTAAATGGGATCAGTCCAGATCTGTCGATCTTGCATGGGATCGGCCGGTCCAGGCCAAACTTTGTCCCATCCCTCCTCTACTCCCAAGGAAGAATCGGAATCAGAGGGCTCAGGATCGGCTCGACTGGGCCTAAAACCGATCGGATCGGCCGATCCCAGCCGATCTGACCCGATTCTTCCTTCCTTGGTTTTAAAGTGGACTTTGAAAGACTTATGACAGGGTGAACTGGCATTGTCTCCTCAATGTGTTGCAAGTTATAGGCTTTATCGAGAAATGGGTTGGTTGGATTAGATCTTGTATTATTTTAGCCTCCTTCAGGATGCTTGTCACAGTGTCAACGGATATATTAGATTCGAAAGCCCGATTCGAATCCCAAAAAATTTGGATTTAGAGCAACTCGTTTGATTCAAAATGGGATATTCGTGTCAATGTGGGGCGACATTTTTTTGATCCGAAATCCCTCATTTCGGATCGGGTTTTCGGGGCGCCATAAAATCCCTCCTTTCGGGGCGAGCCATCAGCCATCGCATTGTTGGCATTCGGTCTGCGGCCTCCTCTAGGGTTGCTCCCATCTCCACCTCGCTCTCCTTCGGCTCCTCTCTAGGGTTCAGCTGCGGCATCTCACGACGGTTCCAGCTGCGGCATCGCGGCATCTTACACGCTGGAACCGCGATGGCGACGGCGAAGTTCTCTGCGATCGGCCTTCTCGGAATCCCTCATGACGGTTCCAGCCGTGGCATCGCGACATCTCACGACGGTTCCAGTAGTGGCATCACGACATCTTACGACAGTTCTAGTCGCGGCCACCCGCGACGGCGACGGCGAAGTTCTCTGCGATCGCCCTTCTCGGAACCCCTCTTTGCGTCTCTAGGGTTTCTCCATCGGCGGTGATCTCAGAGACGACAACGACGATGGTTCTAGTCGTGCCATCGCAACATCTCACGACGGTTCTAGCCGCGGCCACCCGCGACGGCGACGGCGAAGGCGACGACGAAGTTCTCTGCGATCGGCCTTCTCGGAACCCCTCTTTGCGTTTCTCCATCGGCGGTGATCTCAAAGACGACGACGCGATCTCCTCGACGGCCACCCGCGGCGGCGATAGTCAAGGCTATCGTGGTATGCCGTATGCTGATCCCTCTCTAGCTCTCACTCCCGCATGCTCATGTTCTCTCTCTCTTTCTCTGTTTTGAGTGGCTGCTACTTCTTCTTCCTCTTCTCCTCCCCCTCAGTTACATCCAGTTTCAATGAATCTCTTTCCTCCGTAGTTTCCCGTCTTTCGCTAGAACTAGGAAAAGGAGAAAAAAATGATTTTTGGGAGGCAAATGGCAGCCATCATAGATAGGTATAGGAGTAGCACGTCCATCTTCTCAATGGAGGACCCTTTCCTGGAAGAAGCTCATGAAAGCCTTGGAGCCCCAGGAGTGCTGCTTCCTCTCTCTCCTTCCCTTCTGTTGGCCCAGTTGGCGAGCAGACAAGAAGGGGGGGTTGAATTGTCCCCGAAGCGAGATGTCAGATTTTAAAACTACTATGTAGATTTAACGAGATTGAAGAAAATAAACTAAGCAGAGATAACTTAGGTTCTCTCAATCTTGTCGAGCTCACTCGATCGTGTTGGAACAAAATAAGATGCAAGCATGCAACCACAAGACACAAGGAATTTTAAGGTGGTTTAGTCGGACAACTCGTCCGTCTACGTCCACCCTTCACCAAACTAGTGAGATTTCACTTGCTTCACAACGGAACACACGGAGAAAAATCTCTAACACACACGGAGACGAGGTTTCCAACACAATCCTGCTGCACAACCCGCAGACTCGGATCAACGCTACACAAGTGCAACACCACACACACACACGCGATCGCACACAGGCGATCAAACCACACACACTGCACAGGCGCAACACTCAACACACGACCGTACGCAGGCGGTCCATCCACAAAATGATGTCTAGTTCAGAAAATAAAACGATGTTCAATACATGCTCAAACTTAAGATTAATCAAAGAACAACACTAAAAATAGATATCAATGAAGTTTTCAGATTATCTCCGGATGAATGAAGTCCTGCAAACATTTCTTCCTTGAAGCTTAGATGGTGGGAGGTCGATCTCGAACAATACGAGGCTGATGAAGCTCCTCCTCGGAGATTCAGCTACGATGAAGCTTTGACGCTTGAAGACGGATGAAGCTTTGAACGTTTCCAACCTAGATCGCCCCTGCAAAAGGAAGGAAAATGATAAACACTCAAGAACCCTCTCTTCCTTTCCACCTGCGGCCACACCAAAATGTTTTATCTTGTTTTTCTCTTGTATTAAAACCTGAAATCGCAAGGAGATATATATGGGCACAAGGAGATGTTCTAATGACCACAAAACCCATGCAAAAACCCTTGAAAACCCCTCTGAGATGTGTATGATAACCCTAGGGGCAAAGGGGTCAAAAAGGAGTCCAATAGGTTTAGGCTTAATGGGTTTCGAGTTAGGTTCGTAAACCTTGTTCTGTAACACCCTGAAGGGGTGTCGACTCGTTCCGTCATCAACAAAAAATAACTGACAATGGGGCTAATAGAAATGATATGGACATGGAAGGACTGAAGATATGTACAAGTTATTCAAAATGATGTAGTTCAAAGTATGCACTATATGAATGCTAAAGATGCCAAATATGCACAATATGACTTACATTCTTCAAATGCAAAGTGTATGCATTATGCGCAACTTCATTGACTATGCACATGATGTGTCAAAATGAAAATGAGCTCCCTTACTATCTCCCCCTTTATCATCAATAAAAACAAAACCAGAGTTGTATGAACAAACAAACACACAAGCACGACTAACAAGCTTGCAATTAATAGACATATAACCTCATTTAGATGGTTGAATTTTTAAGAGGTAAGTGCACATGTTATAAACTAGGTAATGTACTTGGCATTTGGGAACCATGTAGCCACCTGATTTTGAGGATAACCTGGAATAAATTCTCACATAACTTGGGATAAACACTGTTGCACTCAGATGATACTCTATCCCATCAATAGATTTCAAGAGAAGATTAGGTAGTTGTAAAAGTCCCTTGTCAGCCATCCCAATGTTTGCATAGCCCCTCATGGATTCTGCAAGTATTCCCAAAAAATGGATGCTGGACGAATCAAAATGAGTAAAGGACATCACGCTGGCCAAGGCATCCCTCCCTCATATAAAAATGAGCCCATAGGATAAGTAAATCAGGTTTGAGATTGAATCTCATTGCTAATATTGATGCATGTGACTGCTGGATCTTCTCACCAGTGTTTGTGTAGTTGGACTAACTTGAAAGATAAAAAAAATATCTAGGACTAATATTTCTTAGGCCCAGTTTGATTTAGGACTGGAGTGGGGGCAGGTACGCCACCCCGGTTGGCGTATCCGCCCCCATCCCTTAACCGACCCTGGTTAAGTTATTCTCTCCCTCACCATGGTCGGGCAAAACCCACCCTAATCTCTATCCGACTCCGGTTAAGAAAAAAATAGATCAAACAAGAATAACGCATTATACTCTGGATAATATACCCTAACCAGGCTTATTACTATATGAAAGAGGGCCTTAGGTTTTCTTACCTGCACAGGAGTGACATGAACCCATTTGTGGAAGAGTGGCCAAGACTCACGACCACTGGCAGGGGAACTCCTTTCATTTCCAGGTTGGCATCCCAGATTTATTGACATCTCCAGAGTAGAGGTCTACAGTTCTTATAGACATTTTCATTCATAAGTTCAATCTCCAATAATGTCAACGCAATTCCAAATTTTGCTAGTTAATGTTAACGGGGGTCTGCCCCATCTCCACCTACGTTCATCCAGATGAGGTTCTTTAAGTGGCCATAAAAGGAGCTACTTTGTTTTCTTCAGTCATCTTTTGGAGAACTCTCCAAAGAGCGAGTAGTGCACCCCCAAGTTTTCTCGTAGTCTGCAGCCTTCTTCGTCCTAAGCGGTCACGTACTCATCATTGGAAGAACAAGAAGGTGTGTTCTTCATCAAGGACTGAGCTTGTACACATCCCCATAGGCTTTTTAACCTTATCTTATTGAAAGATCGAAGCTTTTCTTATCCAGCTTGCTGTTTATCCTTACAGGTGATTGATGAAGGCTCAAGGGCTTTAAGAATTAATCTCTAAAATTTGAAATTCCCAAAATCCCTAATTCTAATTGGGCTAAATAGATTAAAACTTAAATAATTGGGCCTAAAATCACGACTAAACCCTAATCTATATAGATAGGCTTGTTCTCTGGAGAAACCCTAGCCTAGTTAGGGTTAATCTCGTGCTAGATGACCCTAGATATAGATAGAACTTGAGACTTTCGGAGTAAGAATTATCTCTACATTAATAAGTCGAATTAGGACTCGTCATGTCCCTAATCTCTATAAATAGAATCCTAGATCATCCTAGCCAACCCTAATAGTTTGTAGCAGAGGTTGGAGATTGTGCTAGGGTCATAATAGGGTGTGGATCAAGAAGGAGGATTGAGGATTAGACGTTCGCGTTCTGCTTCCCTCTTCTTCCCTAATTCGATTCTAAGGTAAGTGTTCTCTTATGCTAAACTCTAATTGATCAACCACGTAGATTTAGATGCATGTCCAGTTTGTTTCTATACTATTTTTCATAATTTTTATTGTGCAATAAGTATGTATTTTGAGTTTTATTGATGAGATATCATCATTTTCTGTGTTTTCTCGTCGAAACAAATTTCTGTTTGAGATCGCGTATGTCACAGGGAGTGCGTTCTGAACGCGGCCCTACAATAGGCTACGTTCTCATGATCACGTCTAGCAGATTGACCGTGCTTTGATCTAAACGTGCCATCTGTCCCAACAGGGTTCTATCTCAGGTTTGCCTGAAACCCTAAACTTTCCCAGTGTATTAAATTGTTATTTTGGTGTTAAAATTATGCTCTTTACTAAGTATGGCATTTGAATAAATAATTGGATAGGTAAACTATATTGAACATGATTAAAAGGTCATTTCTTTTGATCTTATGAAATCTCTATTATGATTAGTTCTACTCTCTTGTCATCTCTCCTCTTCATGTTTAGTCTCTCCTGAAACCTTCTTATGTAAAATACTTAGAAGTAGATGCATGATTAAGATATTTCTTGTTTAGCCTCCGATTTAATTATTTACAATCAGTGTTGATGCGGCGGCGGCGTGGGAAGGACCGACGGCTCTCCGAAGACGCGAACTGGTTGGGATAACTACTGCCTCACGCAGCTCGGTCTCACACCGGATGGTCTCTCACCGGGCAATCACTCTTTTCTCACAAAGGAGTTGGAGGGAAGGGGAAAACAAGAGGAGAAAGCACAGACGTGGTTTCAATCTTTTCAATCTTTCTATCATGCATATAAGGGTACACTAGCCTCCTTTATATAGGAAAGACCATATTTCTGGATTTAAAGTATACACAGATGCATTTGGCATTAGCCTTGGGTGCGTTCTTATGCAAAATAGAAGGGTAATATGTTATTCTTCAAGACAATTGAAGCGTCACTACTATGATAGAATCTTCTTCAATCCCAGTCCCCACGACTGCATTATGATTCTTTCATTTAGGTTCTTCATCTATCCTTGTCATTGTGGAATGATGCTCTACCAGTAGGGTAACCAAGACTCAGAGGCTACCTAGTCGCAATGGGTTGGTTTTCTTGAATCCGGTCTCCCACTCACCAGATGAGGCTCTTTCCTTAGACCTCACTCTGATCTCTGGCGCACAAGATTGCTCCCAAAGGAGTGCTCTAGTCTGTACGCTAGATTCACGCCCTTATGGGCAACACTGATCGCATAGTCCCTTCTCCAATATCCCAGGCGGATCCAGGCCATCCCCATGCGTTTGATGTCCATGTTTCCTGAGCTTTCAGGCAACATGCTATTTTCTATTTGCTGGAATGCTTAGGGAGGAACGACCATTTGCCGTCTCACCCACACCATGGGTTGTTGAGGCTTTGGCTCAGTCCTAAACATTGCTGGATTTTACAGAACTTCTGCTTTCCCTTTTACCCAATCTTTGCTCATTAAGAAGCTATTGTTGCATAAAAGTCACTCTGGTTCCCATGCCAGCCACACGCATTCACCACTCTGTTTGTATGAAGGCCCAATAGTGTGTTGTTTAAGGAGCCCCAGTACCTGCACGTAAGCATCGTCCTCTTTCTGAACAGAAGTGGCAGGAAGCCCCTCTGCACTCTCTACACTGCATGGGCCTACACCATCTGAGCCCTATCCCTGTCCTAGCTATACACTCCATAGTTTACGGTATACTGACATTTTGAACATCGCAATTTCAGGCCTCCACCCGGGGCATGGAATTGCTAATATCCTAAGCGTGATCCATGACCTCATGCACCGGAGGGATAACATCTATTTTATGATTTCACCGAAGCTTTCTTACATGCATGGACCCATCATTGGAGAAGGGGTACAATCCACTACTTCAACCTCAGCATACTGTTGTGATGATTTCTCCTACATCCCCAAGGATTTGCTTCTCCATAGCATGATCTCTGGATGACTCTTCATCAAAGGGACGAAAATTGATGGCCAGGAAGCCAACAACAACATAATGCACATGTCAAGGTTGGAAATGTAGCCATCCCTAGGTTAGCAGAGTCCCCTCGTAGGCTAATCCTCGGGGTTTTCTCTACCTAGTTTAGGATATAGAGTAGCCACACTTGGCATTCAATATTGATTGGTTGATTGAGCACTAAGAATTTCTTGTGAGTTTGGGGACAAAGTATCTTTATTCATTCCTTTACCTAGAATGTTGTGACTGGGATCTGACCATTGAGAGACTAATGTATCTAATAGATACAATGAAGCCTGGAGTTATAAATGGCTTGGACTTGAAGAACAACGAGCATAGAGAATACGAGCAGTGAAATACAAGAGATCTTCAAGCGCCTCCCTGCATTCAAAGCAATCCCAGAGTTTTACTTCCTACACACTCACGTCTAGGGAGGACTTCATCATGTTGAAAGTTCTATCCTCGAAGTTCTTCATCCTAGGAAGTATTTAAGAGGAGGATATCATTTTGTAACGACATTCTACTATTTTCCTCCTCTATCTATCTATGTAATCATTTCTCCCGTACTTGATAAATCTATCTATTCTATAGTAAGAAAGCATTTGTTGTTTTGGGGCAACTAGCACTGTATGTGCTAGGTTGGTCTGTTGATACCATATAAATCAGTTGGGTGTTTAACTCTTAGAAAGCTAGCAAGTGTGGAATCACTTGAAAAATTAAGTCATTGAGTGTGACTGGTTAGTTGGTTTAGACCTGAACAAAATCAATTGGGTTTGTGGTTCCTAGAAAATCACTAGGATAGGATTCACTGAAACTTGTGAAGATTAGTTGGGGAGCTAGCCATGGAAAATATCAAGTGTAACCTTTAGTGAAAGGTTAATGAATATCCCGGGTAAATTGCAAGGGGATTGAATGTAGGAAAGTTAACGAAGCCTAACCGAACTAATATAAAAATTTGATGCTTCATGTGGTTTGCTTGCGTTCTCATATTTATTTTTCGCTGCGTTATTAAATATTTTTTAATACGCTATTATTTCTTATCGGCACACCTATTCAACCCTCTCTAGGGTGTGCCTGACTACTAACAAGGAAAAATCATGGCGAAAATCCACCATTTGAGGACCTTCAGATGGACCTTGGATCCCCCATCTATCAAAACCTAAGTAGCCATGCCTGCCCAAGGGTTTCCACTCCAACTTTAGCATGACATAGGCACGACACTAAGGAAGTCAGTCGACTCATAGCCTGATGATTGCCATAGCTCCTCCAACATGCTCCCACCAAGCAACCGGGCTTCAAGGACCAACTGAGGGTCAGCTGAAATCTGCGCGCTATCTCCGGTCCTACACGAGACTCCTTTCTCCTTCGCTTAGGCTCTATACTCAAGTCTCCCCTCTTTTTCTTTGGCTTTGTATCTCAGTCCGATCGGGTCATACATCGGCCAAATTATCGAACCAAGAGGCGATGTCGGCAATGTCGGCGGCCGAGTAGGCGACCAGCATCAGCTCGTAATTGAGGAACAGACTCCGCATGTCGAGGTTGGCCGATCCGAACGCGCCCACCACATCGTCGACGACGGATTTTTTAATTTCTAAAAAATCTTTTAACCTTACCAATTCTCATGTCTAGAAACCGGAAGAAAAGCACAAGAAAACAACACATTCAAACCATAAGGCATTCTAAGATATTTAGTCTACACTTAAGACATGCAACTCACGCCAAAGGTACTCTACTTCTCACTATCCTGTTGTTCAGGAATTTCGTGCAAAGAATCACAGATATTAATGGAATTTCATGAAAAGAGAAATAGACATTAATGGAATATCGTGAAAAGAAGTACTCTACTTCTTGCAAGCCTGTTTCCATAAAGATGCTGAAACAGTTGCTAACTTTGCATAAAACAAAACAAAACAAAAGATATCTACAATGCTTAATTAACCAGCAATGAAGGAACATCTACTCACAAGTGGGGCAAATTCAGGTCTTGACAAGTTGGCAACAAGGTTCCTCATCAGCAACAAAACCTAAAAGCACATAATAGTTTCAGTGCCTGGAGAAGCTAATAGATAAATAAATTCATTAATGATGGTAGGGGCAAAAGATCACATTAAAGAATGTGAAATAAAGTAACACATGCCACCAAAACCCCATTTTAACTTGTGGTGAAAATTTTCTATCAACATTTGCCTTCTAATGAATGCCTGAACCAAGTTGGTTCCCTTTTGCTCACCCTTGCTTACATTAAGATGGCCAAACGTACCCTTCTTCACACAATCATTTCTCAACAAGTGTGTGAAGTTCTTTCCTTTCTCAGTGATACTCTTTGACTGTGAAACCTACTTTTCTCTACTAGAGGCTGTATCATGTTTTGAAGCCTCAACATCCCAGAATATGGTATGGCCTTGGGCACAAAACCTTAAGGGCCTCTTTGAAAATGGAATAGGATAAGGGTGAATAGGTAACCGATGAGAGAGAAAGTGGGGCCCACTTGTCCTCTTTTCACAAAGGAGCGGCGCTAACCGGGGGCGGGTGGTGTATTCGTGCCCACCCCCTCGACCACGCCACCGTACTCCATCTTCAAAGAGGCCGTAAAAGTATAGTGACCAAAGAGTGGAAAACAATGAAAGCCATTCAAAAGATTTGGGCTGATGATTCAAATAAAAATATGGAAATGACATGGATGGAGTCGAGGAAATAAGACGGACACAATGGCGCGTGCCGATTTAAAAGCATGATTCAGTGTGATCAGTGCATATTGATTAATATTTAAGATCATATAAAGTGTGTAACTCATAAATTAAATTAACATGTATAAATGCACATTTATCACCGGTGGACGGGCGAAGGGTCCGGTGGATGGCTGTGGGGGGCCTTGGGAGGGCAGTGGAGTGCGGGGGAGGCGGCAATGGGTGGTGGGCGGCTATGGGATCGAGGGCGGAGGGAGGCGGTGGGATGGGAGGAGGGTGGAGGTGGGCGGGGGTCAGGACAACACCTCCCACCGCCCACTCCTGCCACCTCCAGCCTCCCACGGGATTTGGCCAGTGGGAGGCCTGAGGAGGCAATGGTGGACTGTGGGAGGGTGTGGCCGGTTGTGGGAGGGAGGAGGGGGGTAGTGGGAGGGTGGAGGCAGAGGTCATGGGGCCTACAAACGTGATCGTCACGAAGGCATGGTATGGGCAGAGGAGCAACACTTCACACATACCACACATGATGAGGATCACGGTACTCCACCACCAGGGCTAGGCGGGCAACTGATTATTAGGATCCATGCTATAAAAAGTTTTGTTACAGACAGTCCAGCTACCAAGATATACTGTCTGATTTTAAGAGGATGAGCACAAATGACCCTCAGGGAGATAGTAGTGAGTATGAACGATCATGCCACAGCAGCCCAGATATGACGATGATTCTTAGAGCAGTAGTTCATTTTTCCCATCGTATCTATATCCTCATGGTTATGTTTCAATGCAACAATATACCGAATGATACAATCAGCTCTCAACTACGCCACCGCCGGTCGTATACTCACGAGATTCCCAAGAGTATGAACACTACTTACGCATGTACTGGGAGCACTATGCAAGCTCCATAGAATATGAAGACTACTTATTCTATCTGAGGAGCATGCATAATGTCAGATTGCTTGGAGTTGAGACGTGACCGAGTTTGGGACAATGTGATTAGGAGTATGTATTAGTTACATAAATCTGTATGCAACTATAGATTAATTGTTTATTTCTTCATGTCTTGACTTTTGCAGTTGCCTTTCAAGTTACTGATGCAAAAGTGTTCAACACTCGCACGTTATCATGGACGGACGACGTCACCTTGCGTGGGAGAACGGGTATTCTGTTGAGGGTGATCAATATGTGCACTATAGATACTACGAACATTGCATCACTGGCATACACAAATTTGTAGAGCACCTTGCGGGAGTGGGACGATATTGCCGTGCAAGCTAACCTCAGCCCGGGATCCGAGAGCCGGAAAGGAACCGATGCGTCAGTCACCCTGGTCAAGAACCCTGGTCAAGCACAAGGCTTGACCGGGGTTGACCACCCACCTTTTCCCTGGGTGGTCGACCTCGGGTGACCCCAGGAAGACCTACCCGGGGTCACATGTGTCCCATTTGACCTCGGGTAGGGCCCCCAAGGAGCCTTCCCGAGCCCGCCCAGCCGCGAACTTGAGTGGGGGCGGCCCCCCTATAAAGCCTTGGCTTTGGCCTTTTTTGTTTGGTTTTTTGCTGTTGGGACATGTGGAGAGGAGAAAAACTCCTCTGTGTGTTGTTTGATCTTCTCTACACTGTTGGTCGAGGGGAGAAGCTTGCATCCCATTGGGGTCGTCTCATATGCTTGTACCAGACTTTTCGTAGGTGTGTAGCAAATTCCCACGTGGTTGCTTCTTTGTTGGGATGTTTTTTTTTCCACCTCAGACCTCCAATGAAAATTCTCGGGATTCAGAAATTTGTCTGGAATCACAACTACGGTTACCTCTGTGCTGTTTGTCGCTCGTTGTCGGGTTGATTTTCTTTGGCTTGCCTCGATTGTTTCAAGAGTATGATGATTTTTGACCGGGAGTTTCTGAGATTTGAAAATAACTCCTTGGAGCGATGATGTTGGCTTTGTGCTGTATTTCGACCGTCGTCGGGCTATCTTAATTTGATTGCCCTCGATTGATTCGAGAGAATTGTCTCGATTAGTTCGAGAAAAATATCTTGATTAATTCAAGAAAAATAACGGGCTCAACAAATGCCTCACACGGAGTGTCCGTCAAAGTTGGATGCGGAGGCGGGCTGTCCGTTCCCCTTGTAGTTTTTTGTTTTCCCATGTCTTTTTGGCACAAAGAGATTTTCTTGGATTGCGCTTCATGAATTTATTACTGTCCTGTTATGCTTCGTTTGATCTTTTTCTCTTTTTTTTTTGTTTTTGCAGCATTTGTAGCCATGGCTCGCTACGGTGTAGATAGAGATTATTCTAGGAAGCTGAAAATTGGGAGCTCCGAGGATCATTATGTCAATTGGAGTGACAAGCCCATGCCGCCCTTTCCTCCACGCACCATCACTACTGAAAACTTTGATACAGTAGACCGTGGCTTGTTTTGGGTCGCAGAAGGACCAATTGAGAGCACCGACCCCGCAGAGGGAGTTGCTGATTTATCCCGTATTTCAAAGAAGAATCGGGTGTATGTATACGTTCGGTCACGGGGATATCCATTTCACTACCCGCTGGACTGTCATCTCTTTCCTCTCATCCAGAATTTTGTGCCTCTGAATATGGAAATTGATGATAAAAGGAAAGAGCGACCGTTGACGAAGTCGCTAAAAAGAATGAGCGACCGCTTGCACGGGCGCTATTTCATCTGTACGGAAAATAGCAAAAAAATCAATAAAATGGAGAAAAAGAATAAGCGACTGTCCGAACAGTCGTTATTTCCCAGATTTACGAAAAATGTGAAAATGTCAAAAAAAGGAAATGAAGAATTGGCGCCCGTCTATACAGCCTCTATTTTAATTAGCGCCCATTGCAAAAGTCACCATTTTCACCAGAGTTTGAAGCGAAAACGTCTTTGCACTGATCAATATTATCCTTCCATATTTTGATCATGGAGGACTCTATCCTGGGCAAGAGACATAACTTGGGCAATTAATGTACGCTGTAAAATCGAATTTGAAGTTGATCTGCAGAGCCACGATCGGGAAGGTTCTTCTGTGCATTCTATAAACGCCTGAGAGCAGACTGAGGGAGAGTTCGTTATAGCCTTTTAGCCTAATTTTCATGCAATTCTGCTTGTTCTTTCAATTTTCTCTCTTCTACAAAGTTTTCTATTTTCAACACTTCTTTTAATCTCTCTTCTTCCTATTCTTCCGATTCTCTACCATTTTTACGTTATTCTCAGATTTTCAATTCACTATTCTGCACTCTTTACTGTTCATCTTTAGTTTTCACAGTTATTCCTCCTCCGATTTCACACCCTTCTGATCCTCCTCTCTCTCTGCGTTATTCATCAATCTTCTTCATCTCCTCAAGTTCTTCAAATCTTTCTTCTTCCACATCCCCTAAATTTCTCTAGATTTCAAGTTATTTTTATTCTTCTAACCCTCTATTTTCAACTTACTTTCACTCTGTTTTTAATTCTCTTTACCCATAGCCTCTTCCTTCCCTCTCTCTGTTCACAGCACACTCATCCGCACACACTTAGTTTATTTTAATTTATTTTCTTCCTCCATTCTTCTATCTCCCTCTTCCATATTTCTTCACACATCCCAAGGTGGATCTTCTTCCTTCGGTCCTCTTAGTGGCATCTACTTCCACGGTGAGGCGAAACTCAATCTCTACGGCGGGGTGAAACTCAAAGGGTCGGCACGGCTTGGACGGCGGCACTCTTCATCCTCTTGGCTCTTATTTTCTTCCCTCTTCTTTTATTTTGCAAGTTGTAATTTTAATTTTTATATACATTGTAATCTTTCATCTTAGTAATAAAGTTCAGATTTTTGACAATTGTGTTCTCCTTAGTTCTCTCCCTCTCTTCCCAATTTCTATCCTTAACCCTCTCATATTCTTTAGCTAGTTTAGCAGCTTCATCTTTACGAAATGGACTTTTCAGTGGTCCGTCATCTCAAACCACTCAAAATACCAGTCCATACCAACCTCCCAATCTAAGTAATCCTTCGGGTTCAAAGACCCGTCAAAAGTGGGAGGGTGCACACGCACACTCCGTAGAACATGGTCATCCTCATCGAGATCACGATGCCGTCGTTGGGCATGATGGTCACGACCATAACCCCCATAGTCATTATCAGACTCCTCATCAAAATCGGGGACCCTTTCCCTCCTCATATAAACCCCTTGAGCCCGCGGAACCGCGGGCAGCGGAACTGCCTCTAGTTGTCCCAATGCCGATGCAGGTTGCGCCCCGAGGGGGACTCGCTCTAGGGAGGTCATTCTCCTAATCAGACCTTGAATGGATTGGTCTGATGCTTCAGCACTGTCCTCTAGGGCCTTCATCCTACTCTCTGGAAGCGCGCCTAGACCATCCATTCGTTCCATGAGGGTCATGATCAACTCGGCCATTGAGGGCTCTCTGGGTGCACAGGCCTGGGGGTCCGCCATGGGTTGGGGTAGTGGTGAGTATTGGGTTCCCCTATGAGTGGGCATACAAGGGGACCTAAAGGGAGCTAAGGGGTGACTCACTAGACCTACCTGGATGGACCAATGCACTCATGGGGATGGGGATCCGAAGATCCTCTCACGCAAGTGGGCTACCTTCCCAATAGGCTTAGCCTATCTTTTCAGTAACACCTTTTGATATACCGGGTATCGGGATGAAATGCAAACCTAGGACAAGATGGCTAGACTCAATTATTTTTTTTGACCAAAGACTACCCTAGACTCAACCCCGCTCTGATACCAATTTGATGCAGGATGGGTGTGACTCGGATGGACAATGCAACCTTGGACTTGCTATGTTGATCTGACTCGCCTGGGACAAATGCAACTAGCGAGACACGAACAGTAAGAACACCTCGGCGTGACTCCAAGGAGCTCTAGAAGAGGAGAAATGTCCTCAACAAGAAGTGCAACTCACGACTCGTCCCTACCGATAGAAGCACGTGGATCCGTATGGTTGAGAAATCGAAGTGAGTCAGGGGTAGTCTACACTCCTCCGTGCCCGGATCGGGTCACAGGATGGGTCGCGTGAACACTCTCTCATAGCGGTGATTAAATTCGCAGTGAGCTAGTAATCCTATCCCATGCAAGCGCGGTAGTCAATCATATACTAAATAAGCAAGCAACAAGGGAGAAGCGGAGATGTACCTCCACGCTCAGGGGCGTGGGGAAGACTTTCCCGGCCAAGAATCGTAACTCTCGGTACAAATAATATAATTAATTATAGCATGATAATTACGGCCCACTCTACGTAGGGAGATAAAAGGCCACAACAGCGATCCGGGAGCGCCGATCCTGGGTTGACAGGGAGCGGCTTCGGATCTGTAATTTCTAGCCAGCAGGACAGCAAGCACGGGCATCCAAACGGACATCAGTCCCTGGGGATCTTCTGCAGACGGTGATTCACCGGGACGCTGGTGGAGGGTCCCTGGTCGACCCTCAGGAGCAGCGGCCGCCGGTTCTACTCTGACATATTTTTTGAGGATTTAACTTGTGTTCGCCTTCAGCTGGCCTATCTCGGGATGGACCTGGACAGACCTGCGCACTCTGGCGAAAATGGCTGCCACACCCAGATCCGGTGTCGGATCGAGATGAGATTAGCGCCGTTGCCAAGAGGACTCAAAAAGCTTAGACATACGGGAATCTCAGTTCCGTCCAACGGTGGAGCCAGAAATGAAAACCTCTGAAACTTGGTGGTGGTTTCTGGCTCAGATCACAGGATAGGCAGGGTAGGGTGTGACCTATCTGAGAATGAATTTTGACCGAATGGGAGTTTTCAGATCTGGACTCTAGGAATTTTATGGGTGACAGGGGTGGAAGTGAGAATCACGCACTAATTTGTTTGTAATTTTTTGATAGGTTTTTAGGGGCTGAAAAAATAGATCTCCGTACTACTATCTTGTAGATCTGCACACAGGCAGACTGTGAGGGGTGGAAAGAAGTGGCTGGGAAGAGGGGCAAACGAGACCTTATCTGCATGAAAATTTAACTGGGAATTTAGGACGATGGGGGGAACCTATCCTCAAAATCTCATCACGATCAGACGGTTGGATCTCCCATACCAGCCTTTTTATTGAGCCTCTGTCTAGGAACCCCAAAATTCTGGACAGTAGGGAGGTTCTTGGGCTATGGTGGCTTGACGGCGGCACGAACGGCGGCGGCGGTGATTGATGGTGAAAACTAGAGGAAGAGAAGGAGAGGAAGAACAATCAGAAAATTTAGGGTTTAGGCTTCAAATCTGATGCAGTAAGAAGGAAGAAGAAGGGAAGAACAAGAGAGAGAGGAGGAGAGGGGCGCCCTATGCCTCTCGAGGGAAAAATACTTTAATTTCATCATATTAGAAATTAAATTACACTTGTCATTAACCCCACCTTTCTTCAATGCCACACTCTAGGAAGAACACTCTTTATGACTCTGCCGCATGGTAGGACGTGTGAATCCAGATCGCGATTCCTCCTCCAATATTATGGCGAGGTGTGCTGATTGACGGGTCCCCATGACTGGCAAATCGCGTGGGGATGTCGAAGACAGGCCACCCCTGCGCGGCAATATTGTGGGTGTCACCAGCACACAACGAAGCAAGCATGTCTTCCATGGTAATCCTGAACCCAGGGCAGTGAAGTTTTAACCTACATGAACTGTGCGTTCACCCAAAAGTAATGGGCGGATATATAAGAACCTGTATGAACAATAAAGTGTGCAGAAAATATCAGACTGGCCTACTTGCTGCATCTAACAGCAGGAATTCTCTCTGTCCAAACCTGTTAAACTGTTTTTAATCTGTAAAGTTAGCGCGAGTTGGATTCGTGACAAGGCCCCACTTTGTGTCTCCTGCCTACCTAATGAGCCCAACCTAATAAGAATGGTCGTCAGTGGCCGTACCCGGAGGGATTTGATGGGAAGGGGGCCGCCGCCACGCTCTGCCCGAGCACAGAACAAAGCTTTGCTGGGGAAACCCATGACGCCCCCAGGGCAGAAAGAACCATTCTGGAAACCGTACATGGAAAACGGGATTCCCTTCCCCAGCAGCCTTCTGTGGCATCTTGACTCGGTCCGCATTGCCGAGTTGAAGTTTGTTACCCTGGCCGCTTATACGCTCTCCTCTCTGTTGTTAAAAGTTTGTACTACGCTAACGGTACCGCTGATGGCGGGGAAGTACGCACGCAACAGAGTTGAAATTAATAGACAAGTTCCTTTGTTTTTCTTTCTTTTTTTTTTTAAGTTTTTCTTTGGAAGAGTGTTGTTGATACGAAGTGGGACTGCGGGATAAGGAACCACCACGTGCTCGCCTCCACTAAAAAATTAGAAAGAAATAGTCTAATCAACCGGCTTTGGAGGGGCATCAGCTTGTCGAATGCAAGAGGGGAGGGGGGCAGGGAAAAAGATGAGGCTCGGGAGAAAGAAACATACGGAGACCTGGCGGGTATTAAATTATTAGTAGATGGGCTTGTCATGGCCGTGGGTGTTGGCCGCCCACTCTTAGAAACGTAATTCGGGTAATTTATAGAATTAAATTAGACAAATAGATCAATTAAGGAGATAAATAGGAGATAATTAGAAAATCTAAAAATTTCAGATAAAGCTCAAGAATGTGGTCTATCGCGCGACCGCGTTCTCATAGAGGCAATCGCGATCTGATCGCTATTACGTTCTAAAAATGTGAAGTTAATGGGTGTGGAAAAATTAGATTTTTAGCATCCCAATCCTCATAGTTCGATGCTATCTGGAATGGCAACTTAGTCTAGGACTCCTGGGGATCGATCCTACTCCAAATTAGGACTCCTAATTCGATCTAATCTCTTAAAATCTAGGCCAACTCTAAAAATAGGACCTGTGCGAACCCTCATTTTAGCTCGCGTTGTTCGATGATAGGACATGAGTATTTCACGTTAGTCCTTTAGACTTTATTATTCCATTTAGTATCTTTTAACCTTCTGCAAAATTTCGTACTAAGAGATCAAGCATCTAGAGAGTTAAAGCCCCAGAAGCCACTGGTTCTCTGCAAACCACACAGAAACAGGCGTGTCTGTCTAAGAAAGACCAGAGGATTAGGAATCCTAGCCAAGGTATTTTCATGTTGATCGTTTAGAACTATTTGTTCCTCCTTATGTGTTCTCACTACCCTCCAAATCTCGTGAATTTAGGTCAAGGGGTTAATAAGATAGAAGGGCATGAAGTTGCTATTTCTACGTAGGACGCGCATGATCCAGCACCATCTTCCAGTCAGAAATTAAAAGTCTAGAGCCCATCCCAAAAGTAGGTTATCTCATTAATGGCTTAAACATCAAGTTTGGAACAAAAGCCCACTGATTTCATGTGATTCCATGCTTTATACATGGCGTATTTCATGTTTTTCTAAGACTGCCCGTGCATGTTTAGTATAGCATGTTATCCCTGCACCCTTTAACTAAAGATAATATTTTTAACATGATTCTTTTCTTCCCATGCATTTTCTTTGTTCTAAACAAGTTAGCATGATTTAATTCTTCCATCCCTTACGTTTCATGCATTAGTTGTCCTAGCATAGGCCTTGCATGCTCTTTTAACCTTCTATCTGTTACAGCCAGATGGCGGTTCCTCGGGAATCGCTAATGTCATGAAGCGGTCCCCGACAGACCGCTACTCCAAGAGGCGATTCTCATCTGACCGTCTTCTGTTTTCTATGTTCTGTCTTCTGTTAACTCTAAATAGAATGCAGATCGGCCCTGATATTTATATGTTAAGCCTAAGTATTTAGGTCTTGTCCCTAGCCACGAGACACTACCGCGGATCGCAGCCGCTTGGGTGTTGTAGGGTCCGTAATGTTTTCCGCCGAAGCTGATCTTCCACTGACCGCGAGCCATTCGACGTATTTGCACGCCTCGTCGAAAGCGGCGCCCCACACGTCCTGAGGTATGTCATCGGGCTTGGTCATTTGGCCTCTCAGTCACGGGCGATGCCCGTTGGTTCCATTGAACCAAACTGCGCGAACCTTGAGCGAACAAGACCGGCACAGATTGGCATTGCTGACTTGTCGTCACCGCAGAAAACCGACACTTTTGCGTAGGTCTTGCGCCTTCACACGGCGGGGGTCACAGGTTCAATCCCTGTCGCACCCACCATCCTTTGTGGCACTTCTGGCTCACGATAGACAGTGACCAGTATGTGTAATTGCTCCATACGCACTAGAATTCCAGGCTCTTTGACGCCTTCTGCAAGTGCGTCGGGCTGAACCGAGCATACACCGAGAATGTCATCTTCGTGGAGCTGTGCCCGAGGTATTGCGCGATCTCCTCGAAGGGCGTGCCGTCCTCTGCCATCCACACCGCTGCCGTATGGCGCAGGTCGTGGGGCGTTACGTCGGTCAGGCCCGCACGCCTCACGGCAGCTCCGAATCCGCGCTTGATGTTCAGCACCCGTTCTCCAGCATACTCGATGACGAAGGGTGTCTGCTTTGCGTCCTTGGCGGCCTCTAGTTCCGGTCTGAGCTGGTCGTTGATCGGTACCGACAGGGCGCGCTTCTTGCGGTTCGTTTCGCCGGGCACAATCAGGTAAATGCGGTTGCGGTCGAAATCGACGCGGTCCCATGTCAGGTCGAGGATGGCCGATCGACGCGCCGCGGTTTGGAGCGCCAACCGGACGAACAGCTTGATGTGAGGCTGGAAGCACCCATCAAGCAGCCTGCGCGCCTCCGCCTTGGTCAGGTGCCTGTCGCGCGGCGGTGGTGCGCTTGGGGCCTCAAAACGGGCGGTGGTGACCTTGCTCCAATTCAACGCCTGCCGGATGACGTTGATCTCCTTAAGGATCGTGCCGTCGCTGCGACCCATCGCCCGGCGGTGGTCGGCATACTCCCCGCAAAGCTCCGGCGTGATCTGGTCAGGTCGCAAAGGACCGAAGGTGTCGCGCGCATTGGCCCACGCGCCGGCAAGCCGCACGTGATCCCGAATCCTGCCATCCTTGTAATCGAGATACGCTTGCACGTAGTCTCCAACGGTTGAGCCGACCGGCGCCGCCATATCGCGGCGGAAATCGATCAGGCGGCGTTCTGCTTCCTCGCG